>ONZH01000612.1:0-194296 GCA_900303285.1 Rhinella marina | reverse complement strand
ATAAAGGAGGGCATCATACACACTCTTGAAAATTATCATTGATGGCCTGCTGCTGACACTCAAAAACAATAGGGGTGACACTTTGCTGCTGAGCTGACTGTCCAAAAAATTTAAGGGACACATGCTGCTGCCACCGCACCACTAAGAGTTGCTGACAACTGTTTCTTTTTTCGCTATCTGCCACGGGAGGCCGGGGCCCTCCCAGCGGCGTGTGCCGCGTTAGCCGTTCCACTCTCCGCGGTAATTCCAGGTCCAATAGCGTTTATCTAAGTTGCTGCACTTAAAAAGCTCGAAGTTTGATCTTAGGATCGAGTTGGCTATCTGCAGGGAAGTGAACTACCACCTGTTGGAGCCCCTGCCTCTTGGCCCCTCCCCAATGCTGTTCGTTGAGTGTCCCGGGGGCCGGAATCATTTACTTGAAAAATTTGAGTGTTCAAACCAAGCCGGGTCGACTCAATACTTCAGCTCTGAATAATGGAATTGGACTCCATGCTGCTGCCACCGCACTTTATCAAACTGATGACATGCTGATGCCAAGCTGACCGTCAAAAAAATTATATCCTTGATGTGATATTCTGCTGAAGAGCAGACAATAAAAAATATTTAAATGTGACACGCTAATGCCGAGATGACCGTCCCAAAAATTTATATTCTTCATGTGACATTCCGCAGAAGAGCAGACCGTTAAAAATTTTCAAGTGTGACACGCTAATGCCAAGCTGACCGTCCCCAAAAATTATATTCTTGTGTGACATTCCTCAGAAGAGAAGACCGTTAAAAATTTTCAAGTGTGACACGCTAATGCCAAGCTGACCATCAAAAAAATAGCCGGTGAGCTGACCGGCTAAAAAATTTGGGTGCAGGCCCAGCTGGTGGACTTCGAAGGCAGCCTAATAAGCTGTTTCATATGATGGAGGAAGAGGAGGAAGAGGACAAGAAGAGGAAGGGGTACATGATAATACAGTGTATTCAATACACCCTAAAAGCCAGATTAAAGGTTCCTTCATGTTAAACCACTTTCCTCTGGTGGAGTACAGAAGTCAGGGGCAACCCAGATCTTGTTCATTTTAATAAGCGTCAACCTGTCAGCATTGTCAGTTGACAGGCGGATGCGCTTATCAGTAATTATGCCCCCAGCGGCACTAAATACCTGCTCAGACAAAACGCTGGCGGCAAGGCAGGCCAGCACCTCCAAGGCGTAGAGCGCCAGTTCGTGCCATGTGTCCAGCTTAAACACCCAATAATTATACAGCACAGAGGGATAGCTGAGGACGTTTACACGGTCAGCTAGGTACTCCTTTACCATCTTCCAAAACTTTTCCCTCCTTGTCACAGAAAGGGGGTGTCATAAAACTGTCCCAGGCCTTGGAGAGTATCACCTTGCCTTTGTTGGAACTGCTGTGTGTTCCCCTCATCTCCCTTCCGCGGGTGGCCAAGGAACTACTTACCCTGCCGCCAGCGTTGTCAGATGGAAATTTGTGGAGCAATTTTTTGACAAGGGCCTTCTGGTATTGCATCATTTTACTTGTCCTCTCCACCACATGAATGAGAGATGGGAAGTTATCTTAGTAGCGGGGGTCGAGAAGGGTGAACAACCAGTAATCCGTGTTGCCTAATATGCGTATAACGTGCGGGTCACGGGAAAGGCAGCCTAGCATGAAGTCAGCCATGTGTGCCAGAGTCCCAACAGACAAGGCTTCGCTCTCCCCACCAGGAGCATGACTCTCAATATCCTCCTCATCCTCTTCCTCCTCTTTAGCCCATCCACGTCGGAGAGATGGTGTAAGCGTGGTATGCCTACCCTGTGTAGCGGTGGCAACCGTCTCTTCCTCCTTCGCCTCCAATTGGCACTGAGAAGACAAATCGAGGGTGGTCTGGCTATCACCCTGTGTAGGGTCTTCCCCCATTTCCACCTCTTCCACACGCAGAGCATCGGCCTTTATTGTGAGCAGCGAGCTTTTTAGTAGACACAGAAGTTGGATGGTTACTCTGATAATTACATTATCGCCGCTCACCATCTGTGTAGATTCATCAAAGTTGTGTAACACCTCACAGAGGTCAGACATCAATGCCCACTCATCGCTTGTGAAGAGCGGAAGCTGACTAGAAAGGCGCCGACCGTGTTGCAGCTGGTATTCTACTACTGCTCTCTGCTGCTCACAAAGCCTGCTCAACATGTGGAAGGTGGAATTCCATCGCGTGCTCAGATCGCACAGCAGTCGGTGAGCTGGCAACCGCAAGCGCTGCTGCAGCGTTGCCAGGCCGGCTGAAGCTGTCAGTGACTTGCAGAAATGGGCACACAGGCGACGCACCTTCACCAGTAGCTGAGGCAAATTGGGGTAGGTTTTCAGAAACCGCTGAACCACTAAGTTGAATACATGGGCCAGGCATGTTATGTGGGAGGTTGGCCAGCTCCAAAGTCGCTACCAAGTTGCGGCCATTATCAGATACAACCATGCCTGGCTGTAGGTTGACTGGCGAGAGCCACAGCTCAGCCTGTTCCCTTATGCCATGCCACAGTTCTGCGGCAGTGTGCTGTTTGTCACCCAGGCAAATAAGCTTCAGCACGGCCTGTTGCTGCTTACTGACTGCTGTGCTACACTGCTTCCAGCTACTGACAGAAGTCTGACAGAGTGGTGCTGCAAGATGGTAATTCTGCATGGGAAGAAGTGGAGGAGGAGGTGGAGGAAGAGAAGGAGGGGTTGCAGTCACTACTATAGGTGGCAGTGGAAATCCGGATGGAAGTAGGGCCCTCAATCCTCGGTGTGGGTAGCACCTGTGCCATCCCAGGGTATGACTCGCTCCAAGCCTCCACAACGTTCACCCAGTGTGCCGTCAGGGAAATGTAGCGTCCCTGTCCACGAGCGCTTGTCCATGTGTCCGATGTTAAGTGGATCTTGCCAATAACTGCGTTGGTCAGGGCATGGGTTATGTTTCTGGACATATGCTGGTGTAAGGCAGGGACGGCACACCAGGAAAAATAGTGGCAGCTGGGGACTGCGTAACGAGGGACAGCCGCCGCCATCAGGCTGCGAAAGGCCTCAGTGTCTACCAGCCTAAACGGCAACATTTCCAGGGCCAGCAACTTGGAAAGTTGTGCATTTAGAGCTATGGCCTGTGGATGGGTGGCAGGGTATTTGCTCTTGCGTTCAAATGCCTGGGGTAAGGACATTTCAACACTGCACTGGGACATTGAAGTGGACGTTATGGCTGATGTTTCCTGCAAATGTCCAGGTGCAGGGCAGGAGGCATCTGGGCCTGCGTCTTGGACAGCAGATAACAGAGGTGAAGAGGAGGCAGTGGTGTGACCTGCAGACACAGATCGTGGACCCAGGCATTCAGCCCACCTTTTAGGGTGCTTTGCTGACATGTGTCGGATCATGCTGGTGGTGTTCAGGTTGCTGATGTTTATGCCCCTCCTCATCTTGGTACGGCACAGGTTACAAATTACAATCCGTTTATCGCCAGCACTTTCCTCAAAAAAACGCCAGACTGCCGAACACCTAACCCTTGGCAAGGGAGCTGGCCGCAAGGGGCTGCTCCAGGGAACAGTTGTGGGCCTGGTTGCCTTCTCCCTTTTTCCACCCCACTGCCTCTTCCCACCTGTTGCGCTGCTGCGGATCCCTCCCCCTCTGTACTGCTGTCCTCGCTCGGCTTGCCACCTTCCCAAGTTGGGTCAGCTATTTCGTCATCCACCACCTCCTCTTCCATATCCTTACTCTGCTCCTCCTCCTGACATGGTGAACTAACAGGAACCTGACTTAACTGCGTCTCATACTCATCCACAACCTCTTGAGACGCTAATTGCCCTTGACTTATTGGCAACTGTGTCTCGTCATCATCATCCACCTCGGGAGAAAATACTTGTCGTTCCCCACCGTCATTGTCTTCAGACTGTGTTTGCTCAATAGGTTGGGAATCAGGGCACAATATCTCCTCATGTCCCACTTCAAGCGGCCTTGGCGAGAGGCCCGAGCCAAGGAACGGTGATGAGAAAAGCTCCTCGGAATATCCGAATGTGGGATTAGTTCTTTGCCCAGACTCTGCATGGTGGGAGGAAGGAGGATCAGGGTGAGGATGCGGTTTCCCAGACTCTTGGCTACTGAGACTGGACTTTGTGGAAGAGGGGGTGGTGTTGAACCGACTGGAAGCACTATCACCTGCAATCCAACCGACTACCTGCTCGCACTGGTGTGTCGACAAGAGTTGTGTCTTGCGCCGCCCTGCAAACTGTGACATGACGCTAGGAATTGTGGATGACTTTGTTTCTTGGGCTCTGCCAGCAGGCACAGTTTCATTGCGCCCTGAGCCTTCGCCTCTGTGTTCAACATCAGCAGCAGGCCCACTTCCCCGTCCCTTTCTGCTCGCCTTGCGCATATTGTATAGTATATATGCAACTTGGTCACAACTACAGTAGTGCAAATTTTTATTAACTGTATGATCAGAAAAATTTAAACGAATGTCCAATATTCTGAATGTGCAAACGTTATAGAGCAGCCACAAATGAGGTACTGCGGCCTAAATTAAAGGTATTAAATGTAACAACTAGAGATGAGCGAACGTGCTCGTAATGAGCACTGTACCGCTCAGCTCCCCTGCGCTCGCATGGGCGCAGGCAGCCGCTTCCGTCGGGTGAGGAGGTCGGAAGCGGCTGCCTGTGCCCATGCGAGCGCAGGTGAGCCGAGCGGTACAGTGCTCGTTACGAGCACGTTCGCTCATCTCTAGTAACAACGGATGTCAGCTACAGAGACTTTTGAACGGTTGTAATATGCTGTGCACCTAGCGTTACTGACAGCGCATACTTGGGGGGGTTTTTGCCACCCAAAAAAAAAGCAGACGTATTTCACAATGGACTTTGGTCTTTTTGGAACAGAAACAATCTTTCTACCTACCCAAATCCTATCCCTATAATTCCCTCCTTGGGCAAATTAAACTGCAGACGCAAATGAGGAACTGCGGCCTAAATTAACGGTATTAAATACGGATGTCAGCTACAGAGACTTTTGAACGGTTGTAATACGCTGGACTCATTGAACAATGATACTAACCCTGGCTATAGAAATTCTATCAATACGCAAATGTTATACAGCAATACGCAAAAGAATTACTGTGGGCTTAACAGCAGGAATTATAGCAAAGTATGTCAGGTATATAGTATACAGAGAGTATCCTACAGCATGCAGCAGCAGCAGCACATGTGGCATTTATGGCAGGCCACCTAGTGCTATTTTCACCACCTTTAAAGTCCTCAAATGTCAGTAAATAAAGGTTTGTGACAGATATAATAGCCCTTACAAGGGCTTTTGGGTCTTTTTTGAGCGATTTCTATCCCTGCCTAGCGTGCTTCTCTCCCTACAGTGTTTGTCCCTCCTTGCTGCAGCAGCGCTTGTGGCGTTAATGACAGGCCACCTAGCGCTATTTTCAACACCTTCAAAGTCCTGAAATATAAAAAAAAAAAGTTTGTGCCAGATATAATAGCCCTTAAAAGGGCTTCAGGGCTATCCCTGTCTAGCGTGCTTCTCTCCCTACACTCTCTGTCCCTCCTTGCTGCAGCTCTCCCTGTCTAACACTGTCCAGGTTGCATGTCACCGGGTGCTTTATAGCACCCGATGACGCGTTTCCGGCCAGCCAATCTGTGTAATGCCAATAGCTAACATGGCTACTGGCATTACACCAATTGGCACTGAGAAGACAAATCGAGGGTGGTCTGGCTATCACCCTGTGTAGGGTCTTCCCCCATTTCCACCTCTTCCACACGCAGAGCATCGGCCTTTATTGTGAGCAGCGAGCTTTTTAGTAGACACAGAAGTTGGATGGTTACTCTGATAATTACATTATTGCCGCTCACCATCTGTGTAGATTCATCAAAGTTGTGTAACACCTCACAGAGGTCAGACATCAATGCCCACTCATCGCTTGTGAAATGCGGAAGCTGACTAGAAAGGCGCCGACCGTGTTGCAGCTGGGATTCTACTACTGCCCTCTGCTGCTCACAAAGCCTGCTCAACATGTGGAAGGTGGAATTCCATTGCGTGCTCAGATCGCACAGCAGTCGGTGAGCCAGCAACCGCAAACGCTGCTGCAGCGTTGCCAGGCCGGCTGAAGCGGTCAGTGACTTGCAGTGTCTTTTCTGATTGTTTTCTATCCCTGTCTAGCGTGCTTCTCTCCCTACACTCTCTGTCCCTCCTTGCTGCAGCTCTCCCTGTCTAACACTGTCCAGGTTACATGTCACCGGGTGCTTTATAGCACCCGATGACGCGTATCTGGCCTGCCAATCTGTGTAATGCCAATAGCTAACATGGCTACTGGCATTACACTGAATGTCATACCTCCCCGCACGCTAATTAGCTAATTAGCGTGCGAGGAGGGGACTCAAGCATGGTGCTTGAGCACACGCGGTATTTGGCCGAATACCACGTGGTTCCGAGCACCGCCATGTTCGGCCGAATAGTGTATTCGGCTGAACATGTTCGCTCAACAAAGTCAGCAGGACATGAAAGGTCCTTTAAAACTATTTTAGGGAACTAGGAGAGGAGCTCAAATCGAGAGACTTTCAAGGTAGTGTTTCAGAAATTCTACCAGTGTCACGAATGTCACAAGAGACAGAGGGAACTTAGGGAGTTAAATAAGTGGCTCAAAAGCTGGTTCAGGGAAGAAGGGTTTGGGTTCACTGGGCCTACTTCTCTGACTGCCACAGGCTCTACAATGAGGACAGGCTGCACTTTATTAGTGAGGGTGCAGCTGGTCTGGGGGAACAATGGTTAGACAGCTGGAAGAGCTTTTAAACTAGGATCTAGGGGAGGGAGGTGGGTCATACTAATAAGGGGGTAGATCGATAGAAAGTGAGGTATAGGAGGGGACAGTGGGTATTTAAAGAGGCTCTGTCACCAGGATCAACTCTTAAACCAGACATACTGGCTGGTAGGGCTCACCATGCTAATTAAACCTTGGAGCTCTATATGCAAAACCAAGAACTTACCACAAGTACCACATGAAGTATGTTTCTATGCTTATAAGCTAATACATATTACTGGTATCCTTATAATCATATTTTGTGCCTGTGAATAAAGCAGATATATGTATATTAGCTTTCTGAACAGATTTCAGTGTGGTGAAGCTATAGTACATAGAGTGTATTATTTGTAGATGCTAGCACACAGCTCTGCCCTAAGCATGTCTAGCCTTCTCAATCAAGGGGAGTGTGCAGAGCACAAGGGGCGTTACAAAGCAGTGCTCAAAGAGTTCAGCCCCGATTCTTGGTGCTAAAACTTCTCATTAGCATATGCAGATTTCTCTGAAGCTGTTTAGCATACAGACAAAAGAAAAGTATTGTTCTAATCAGCATGATGAGCCCTACCAGTCAGTATGTCTGGTTTAATAGGGTTGATCCTGGTGACAGAGCCGCTTTAATGGGGGCTGGTGTTAGTGAGAAAAGAAGGAGGTGATTAGGAATAACTATACACCTATGAATAACAAAGCTGCTGGTAAAATGAATCAATGACAAACCAACAATATCAACCAAGGTACAAAAAAATAAATAAATCACAGATACTGACTTTCCAGGAACTGGATGTGGCTGTGGATGTAGCTTTTTTGGGTTTTGCAAAGGCATCTGATACTGTCCCTCATAGACGTCTAATAGGTAAAATAGGCTTGGAAAGTATAGGTTGTAATTAGATTGAAAACTGGCTGAAGGACAGTGTCCAGAGATTTGTGTTCAATGATCCTGGGGTATGTGGTGTACCCCAAGGTTCAGCATGAGGTCCCCTATTATTCAATTTATTTATTAATGATATTGAGGATGGGATTAGTAGCACAGTTTGTATTTTTGCAGATGACACTAAGCTATGAAGTACTGTGCAGTCTATGGAAGATGTTGAAAAACTACAAGCTGACTTTGACACACTGAGTGTTTAGGCATCAACTTGGCAAATGAGGTTCAGAGTGGATAAATGTAAAGTTATCCATCTGGGTAGTAGTCTATGTGCATCATATATAGGGTAGCCAGAGGTCTGATTTTAGGCCGGACAGTTCGACTTTCTTACCCCCTGTCCTCCATCCAGTTCAGGGCCTGAACAGATGCAGGGATGTCCTTTTTAACAGCTCACGCTCAGACAGCACTTTGAGTCACTCGCCCCTGCACCTAACCGAAATTATGCATTTCATTTTTTCAATCTCTGTTGGCTGCTGACAGGGGGCGTGGCCTGACTCATGGATTAGCAGAGCTGGGGGGCGGGGTTGTAATGTTCAACTTTTGAGTGTGGTCTGAGTGGCCACCCTAATCATACATGGGATGTAACACTGGGAGACTTAGGGAGAGAAGGATTTGGTGTACTTGTAGATCATAGATTAAATAACAGCATACAATATCAATCAGCTGCTTCTACCATGATATTCTCATGTATTAAATGAGGCATGGACTGCGAGACAGGGATGTAATACTACCACTTTACAAAGCTTTGATGCGGCCTCATCTGGAATATGCAGTTCAGTTCTGGGCACCAGTCCATAGAAAAGATTCCCTGGAGCTGGAAGAAGTACAAAGGAGAGCGACTAAACTAATAAGGGACCTGGAGGGTCTTAGTTATGAGGAAAGATTAAACTAATTAAATTTATTTAGTCTTGAGAAGAGACTTCTAAACGGGGGACATGATTAACCCATGCAAAAAATACGGTGAAAAACTGTTCCATATAAAATGCCCTCAAAAGTCAAGGGGCACTGCTTCCATTTGGAGAAGGAAATGTTCAGTCTACAGAGGCGTCAAGGATTCTTTACTGTATAAACTGTGAATCTGTGGAGTAGTCTACCTCACAATGCTATCAAAGTAGGAACAGTGATCAGTTTTAAAAAGGTTTCAGATGAATTCTTAAAAGTGACATTAATGCTAATGAAAATGTCTCACTCACCATTTTTAAAATTTGCTTCACCACCTATCCCTTGGTGGAACTTGATGGGCGTATGTCTTTTTTCAAATGTATTAACTATGTTCATCTGTAACAAGCAGGTGGTTAAAGTCTCTCAGGAAGGGAAAAACCATTTTACTAGCGACACCTATTTAATGGGCTTCCGAGTCCCTACTAGTCAACATTAAAATTTTTAGCAAGCACTGTAATACAACAAGGGAAAACGGCCATGTATCCATCTTTAGAAAGCTGTTTTGGGTGACTGCCCCTGATCGGTATGAAGTAAGATTCTGGCTGCCTGACTGCGATGACTTGGACAGGTATCTCCCAATGAAAGAGAACCATGTAACTGCAGGAATGTGTTTTTTTGCACATATGACCACTGAGGACTGTGATTATGAGACCTTGTCACTTGTCAGTAGGGATCTGAACCAACCAAGAAGGGTGCCACAGTCCTGGAATGGCAGGATTGTGGAAAGGAGAGTGAAGTTTCTTGTTTTTTTTTTTTTTTGCCCTGGCCTCTAAGTCTGCTGATCGGTTTGACGACTCCTTAAATTTCAGCCAGCATCTCACCTAAGCTGCAGTGAAGGCATTTCATTCAACCAGCCAGAAGCCAACCTCACCTATGAGTCAACATTGTGCCAAAGGGCAAGGAGCTTGGCAGTACACACAATGAATTATGAGACATGGGATTTAGTAGTTTGTAATAACAATAAAATAGTTTATAGGTGAAGTTTGTGAAATAACTCCAACAGCAATAGCCGACGGCACCAAAGCATGTTACTAGCATACATTTGGCAAGCCAAGAGAGAAATATATGACTGCAGAAACAAAACATTTAGAATATGGCAAATACAAAGAGGTCTCTATATCAGATGGTGTAACCTACTGGTTGTTATGGTCATTGGGTGTGGACCCACTGTACCAACTAACCAGTTTGGATTATAGCTTAACCTAAGGGCATTGTTCCCTGTTATTCACCCTTTAACCCATGTAGAGGGATCTGGACTTTGCTGCACGGAACCAACTAGGCCGCTACCTCCTGGAGTAGTCCTGGTGTAGTTGGCTTCTGACCGACAGGAGCCAGAGACACCAGTGTGAAGCACCAAGGACACAGGCAAAATCATAGTCTAAATAAAGTCCAATAGTCAGGACAGGCTGAGTGCTTGCATATTTCAAATAGTGATTCCAAGGTCAGGGCAGGCAGATTTCATGCATAATCCAGATCACGATTCCAAGGTTGGGGCAGGCAGCAAGGAGCAGAATTAGAAGACAGACAGGGTTCGGTACACAGGAATTCAGACAAAATCACCTTCACTGGGTACTAACAAGTAGAAAACCTCAAAGCTTTTCTATTGCGTCAGATTGTGTCATCCCGTCCTGGGATGCAGAGCAAGACGGATCCGTCATGACCCCCAATGCAAGACAATGGGGACGGATCCGTCTTGCTCTGCATCCCAGGACGGAAAGCAAACTACAACATGTTGCGGTTTGCTCTCCGGTCTGGGAACGCAATGCATTTGAAATGCATTTTGGAGCACTCCGTTCTGTTCTGTTCAGTTACATTTTGTCCCTATTGACAATGAATGGGTACAAAACTGAAACATTTTTTCAGGTATTGAGCCTCTCAGTACCGGAAAACTTAAACGCTAGTGTGAAAGTAACACTGGCAGGTTCTGTTTAAGAATAAAGAGAAAGTCTGAAGACTGGAATAACAGTGGTCAGCTTGTCTCATGACAGGATTAGAAGTGTTTCACAGAATGTCAGCTGTTTAAAAAACCCATTGGTAAACATATCAGATTACACATTAGGAGGAATATGGCAAAATGAGAATATGAACCAAATAGTTTTTCTTATTAATACAGCACAGTTGGTTAAACCATAGCTAGGGAAAAGTTCCTGGCTGGAAATAGTAATGGGACATCAGAGATTGCTGTAATAGTAACATAGTTACATAGTAACATAGTAACATAGTAACATAGTTTATAAGGCCGAAAAAAGACATCTGTCCATCCAGTTCGGCCTGTTTTCCTACAAGTTGATCCAATCTTTGTAGGAATATTGCTCTGGCAATTAGATGCAGACCTTGAGAAGGAGAATAATCTTTTTTGACTCAGAATTCCTAGCTTTTCAAAATCCAATATGCCTTTAATGTTGTAAACTTCATGAAAGCATAAATGCCAATTTTACTGAATGTTCCATCTTGTAATACATTGTGGAGAAATAATTATACAGTAAAAGTGTAAACATCTAAAAACATTAGGTCGTAACCACATTGATTAACAAAAAGTCATCATGATGAAAATATAGTTCTCAGTCTCTCTTTTCTGGAGTGTCAGAGCGCACAGCTTGTTCAACAGATGGCTGTCAATAAGGAAAAAAAAAGTTGGCTTCTTAAAATTCACTTGGTAGATAGCAGAGAAATGATTGGCAGCACAAATAGAACACACACGAGAAAGCCTTCAATCTGCAGCTGATGCACACGAGGAGCTCAGGGATCTGAGTTTACAATAGAGAAAACATTACCAAGCTAATGGCATAGGCAATCATTTGACCACCATGCATCTCTGCTAGCAGCAGGGCTTCCATTTTCGGCTAAGTGTTAGAGTACCTTTTCGCTTTCTCTGGCCACTGCAGGGGTAAAACAACCCAGTGTGCAAAACCCACTGACTGGTAATAAATTACTATATTGGATACTTTTTGTTTTCTTTCAGCAAAGACTTTACTGAGAATACCTGCTATCATTACCAATTAAAGTGGGGGCTCACCTAGCAGACAGGCAATTCTTCCGCTCCACTTGATTTGGTAAGAATTACCAGGTCATAATCCTGTACTGACCCCTGTCTCTGACCAGACAGTATGCAAAATCCTTTTTTCTCAAAAGACAAAACCAATCTGTTAGTGGGTGTAGTTCAAATACACTGCAACTGTTGATATTGAAAAAAGTTGTGACATTTCTACATTATAAAAGAAAAAAATGGTTTGCTGATGTTCCCAAAATAATATTCGTATAACTCTGGGCTCACTATAATTGTGGAAATAAACAAGAATGAATGACACAATAATGCCAGTGTTACAGGGCAACACTAT
This sequence comes from Rhinella marina, assembly GCA_900303285.1. Taxonomy (NCBI): domain Eukaryota; kingdom Metazoa; phylum Chordata; class Amphibia; order Anura; family Bufonidae; genus Rhinella; species Rhinella marina. Next base: position 182,302 of record ONZH01000612.1, on the reverse strand, counting down.
CCAACCAAGCACAACGTCCTCATAGGGCTGTCTGAGCTTATCAAAGGCGTGTCATTCACCCCCTGTTCCTAATCCATTGAGAACTTATTTTTTTAAATATGCAAATGATAAAATTAAGTGCACCAAGGTTATGCTCTAGTAATTCAGTGCACCTTAAAGGGGTATTCCCATCACAGACAATAGGGGCATATCTCTAGGATATTCCCCCATTGTCTGATGGGACCCGCACCTACAACGAGAAGGAGATTTGTGGCTGGAGGACCCTGGGTTTCCAGAGGTCTGGCCACCACCAAGCGCTGCTCCCCGGTTCTCCCATACAAGTGAAGGGGAACGCACCGCACATGCGTGACCCCCGCTCCCATTAATTTCTATGAGCAGAAGTGACGGGCCATTTGTCACAATGTTCTGGTGTGGCAGCACACTACAGTCAGATCATTACTGCCAGAATGATCTAGTCTGTTGTATTAGGCACCTGTGTCTGGAAACCCTGGTTGACCCAGGCATAATTCGTTTCTTTGAAGGTTAGTCTCTCAACATTTTGTGTTGAAAGATAAGTTCTCTTTGGGGTAACTATGCCGCCAGGTGCACTAAACACCTTCTCTGATGCCACACTACTGGCCAGGCAGGAAAGCTTGCCAAGGGCAAACTTGGCCAGTTGCGGCCACAATTCAAGTTTGGCTGCCCAATAGTCCAGGGTATCTCAGATCTGGCGTGACAAGGTGCAGTCCAAGTATGCCACGGCCTGCTGGTTCAGGTTTTTCTCCATGTCCTGCTGCTGGTTGGTTTCTTTAGTAGGTGGGTGAAGAAAAATGCTCATTAGAGACTCAAGACTTATGTTGCTGCCCATGGAGCTGGTGCTGCTGCTCCTGCCCCTCCCCACAGCAGTCATGGTGGTGGAGACTGAGATCATAGAGTCCCCTCAGCGCAGAAGATGAACTAGGTATAAGCAACTATATATTAGACCGGCTGTTGAAACTAAGTTTGATGCACAGTCAGTCTATGTATAGCAGAAAAGATTAAGAATGAATGGCACAGCAGTGGAACAAGATGCACAGGGAAATTACACAGAACCTGTACTGTTCCTGCAGTCTCCCTATGATCTCCCTATATTGTCCGTATCCAACACTGTAAAATAAAAAAAAATGCTAAACACTGTCCCTAGCACTTGCCACGTTCTTCCTATGCTCAGTGCATAGTAAAATGGTGAAGACCGAATGGGACCAGGCTTTTAATAGGGATGTGACATCACAGGGGATGGCTATCTGCTGATTGGCTGACTGCACTGCATTATGGGTCATATCACATTCATGGGCTTCTTACTTTCACTTTGTAACATATGTAGCTGCCATTTTAGGAAAAAAATTATTTGCTACCACAAAGTGCGAGGAAATTCTGATTTGTGGCAAATCGAAGTTTTTCTGAAATTCGGATTGAATTACATTTTTTTTACTTCAATTTTTTTTTTAACTTCTCACACAAGTTGGGCTGGGGTATCTTAAAGGGAACCTGTCATCTCCGAAACACCCCCTGAACTAGAGTAAGCATTGTATAGTGTAAGTGATGCTGAATCCGAATATGTAAGTTTTATCTTCATACTCACTTCCATTCCGACGCTGTGCTCCAACAAACCTGCAGTAAAATGCACTCACTGGACTCTTCTTTGAGTCCTCTCCATTATGTGAGTGAGCACTTGAGTCCAGTGAGTGCATTTTACTGCTGGTTTGTGGGAGCACAGCGTCAGAATGGAAGCGAGTATGAAGATAAAAATTACATATTCGGATTCAGCATCACTTAAGGCCCTTTTACACGGGCCGATGTGTCTCTCTGCCCGAGCGCCGATCAGCGATATCGGCGCTCGGGCAGGGAGCCTTTACACGGCCCGATGAATCGAGCGCCGGGCCGCACGAGTGATCGCTGTATCGCTCGTGCGGCCCGGAAGCTCCATACTGTCAGGCGCACATCGCCTGTTTACACAGGCCGATGTGCGCCCGACAGATTGGATCTTTTGTAGAAACCAAAAGATCCAATCAGCAGACGAACGAGCGTTTTGCTCGTTCGTCGGCTGATTAGGGCCACTTTTACACGGGACGATTATCGGCACTAGCGTTCCTAGGAACGATTTTTCGGCCGATAATCGGCCCGTGTAAAAGGACCTTTACACTATACACCGCTTAGTCTAGTTCAGGGGGTGTTTCCGAGATGACAGGTTCCCTTTAAGTATCTTCCATAACACTTTTTTTTGTTGCCTCTTTAAAAAAAAAAAAAAAAGTACCCTACTAAGGCAGTAGCTTAGTGAGCTTAGTGACACCATCACATGTCAGATGCTCTCAAGTTATATTTTAGCAGTGAACTGAGAGTGAATGATCAGAGCAGGAGGCAGTTGGGAGTCTAAAAAGTCTATTATACATGAAGAAAGATGTTTTTTTTCTCTACTAAGATGTTTTTATCATTGCTTATGCTATTGATTTACTCTATGCAAAATTTATTGAAACAACAGTACCCATTTTAAGAAAAATTAATTGTAAAAAGAAGTCCTACAGCATCTTACAGAAACAGTATTTTAGGAGCTTTTTTTTAAAGAAAAGTGCAACCAAATATGGGTTGGTTTGTGTTGGTTGCCTCTGTGCATTTCAGATGAAACTTGTACCATGTATGAAGGTGTGGATTTCTGAGGCCTCAATCAAAGTTATATGTGGGAGCCCTGTTCTACTGCTAAGCTCCACCCTGTAACACTACTAAATCCTACCCCATATCACTGTTAAGCGCCGCCACATCGCTATTATGATGACCTCCTTATGTGTCGCAGCACACAGTGTAGTTCCTTGTTGTTTCCCCAAACATTATAATGCACCAATACGTGCCTCCACACAGTATTATGTCCCCTTATGTGCTTCCACACAGTATAATGCCCCACTTATGTGCCACCACACACAGTATAATGCCCCCTTATGTGCCACCACACACAGTATTATGTCCCCTTATGTGCCTCCATACAGTATAATGCCCCCTTATGTGCCACCACACACAGTATAATCCCCCTTTGTGTGTCTCCATACAGTTAAATGACCAATTATGTGTCTCCACACAGTATGATGCATCCTAATGTGACTTCAAAACAGTATGATGCATCCTTTTGTTACTTGTACACATTATGATGTCATCTTATGTGTGTCCATACAGTATGATCCCCCCTATATGTGTGCCTCATACAGTATAATGACCCCTGCTGTGCCCCAACACAAGACATATTCACCTAACCCAAATTTTCATTATGGCTGACCAGATGTTTAAATGCAGATCTACTCTGGTCTGTCAGATGGATAGACGCAATAGACAAAGTAATGCTTGTTCATTACACCAGCTTGCGCCAAACCATGGGTCACAGGGTGAATGGTGGAGCAGGGAGCTGATGGTTCACTGCTTCACCATTCTATTCAACTGTTTCTGCATGCTTAGGACACAGATGCAATTTAAATAAATGCCACTGCTAGGGGAAGCAGGGGCCACACGTAATTGCATGGATGGCATAGTAGCTGCCATTGCATGTATGAATATAGCACTCAACAACTGCTGAGTTTCTTATTTATTTTATTTTTATACTATGTATGTATAACCCCCTTTTGATGTACAGTGCCATGGAATTAATAGCGTTTTCAAATAAATAATATGAGTAATATTAATATTAGCTAAAACTGTTTTCTGTTGCAGTCTAGAGATATATATGCAGAAAGGGTTATATGCAAACTTTAATTAGTTTATTATGTCGTATTGTTTTTCACAGTTTAGTATTCATTTAAGTAAAAATAGTCATTGGCAATATTAGTGGATCACTGTGTTTGACTCAGCAGGACCTGTGGTTGACAATGTTTTCCAGGCTCTATTACAGTCACTCTGCAGGTCGTTTCACTCTGAGAAATTAGATTTTCTATCCTCAACATTTATATGAAAAACAATTAAAGGTAGTGTGTTAGCACTTTTGACCATCCTAAACTGTTGACAGCAGTAGGCAGGGGCTGACGAGAGCAGGACTAGTGTGAACATGAAGTTCAGCTCTCTCAAGTGGCCAGGGCAGAACTTCTGCTCTTTACATTGAGCTGTGTCACAGCCTCTCCCCCCTGTAGCATACAACCAGAAGATCACTACAGCTATCACTTGGAGCAGAGAGGAGGGGGCTATGAAGCAGTTCTATGCAGAGAACAAAGAGCACTTCACAGTGAAGTTTCTCCCCCCCGGACACTTGCAGGAGCAGAATCTGGCAGAATAAAATATTCTGAATACATATTCTGAATACTCATAAGAAAAAATTAACAAAAAGTATGCTTGTACAGCTTTCCTTAGCCAGAAACTAGTGACAGATTCCCTTTAAAAATAGAAAGAACATATAGATTTCTGTGGATTAAAGGGGTATTCCGGTTACCATAAATATAACTTATGTTTTAGACTAATTCATCATCAATAATTACCTAATATAATGTCACTTTCACATATTTACAGTTCAGTAGTAATAAAAGTAGTTTTCTTCCTCTGCTACTCACTGTGTTTCCTCATAAGTTACCATTGCCTCGAACTGTAGTTCTAAGCGTTTGTTAGGTCGAGCATGCTCAGTGTGTTGCTATCAGTTCTCTAGCTAAATGTTAGTGTGCTGCTGATTACTGAGTAGAGGGGGCGTGACTGAACTGTATATCAAGCAGCCAATCAGGAAACATCAACACTGATAAACAAGCACAAACTCACAGCAGGAAAGCTAGGCATTGTGGGGATTGTAGTTTTGTGAGGGAAGATCAGGCGCCATGGTACTGTCAGTGTGCTGCAGGCTCACACAGGAGCTAGACAAATGGAGTGCAAGGTAAAATGAAGCTCTGGTTATATGTATAGGTATGGGTTCTGGTTGAGTCACAGCTTGCAGCCTTAATGCAGTTTTTTCAAAAATTAAGTTCCTTTACCAGAATACCCTTTAAATCTATGAACCGTAAAGCAGCGGTCTTGACTGGATTATCCCATCACCAAGATATTAATGTTTTATACTGTGCTATGTGTTTTCAGTGGTCAGAATGTAAGTTATAATATCTCATGGAAGATGAAACTGTAGTACAGTATTAGCTTTTTTTTCTAGATAAATGGATATGATACTCTGTGGATATTTCTACATATCAGTAATATGAAGGTAGTTTCAAATTTTAGATTATCATTGCCTGAACAGATAATAATTTTCTAAGGAAAAAATTACAGTATTGGAAGATCAATTTAGAAGTAGAAATGAGAAGGATTTCACATTATAGAATTTGACGAATGGTGGTGCCATTCCTGAGAAATGTATTTTAATTATAAATATAAACTGAGATTTATAGCAGTAGCAGATTTTTGCTCATAGTTGGATACAAAATGGTACTCCCCCATATTATACTGTATATATGTATATGTATGTATATATATATATATATATATATATATATATATATATATATATATACTCACAAACTACATCAAGTATATATAAATATGGCTTTATATACAATACCTACAAGTACACAAGTATGTCATGTCATGAATGATTGAATCTGCGTGGTTGGTGGTGGAAATGCTAGTTTCACAGGTCACAATTTTTCACTTGTTCTGAAGCAAGAAGAATATGATTGATAAGGTGGGAGAGGTTTTAGTAAGGCACAATTTACAGTGCTGTATGCGAAGGATTTCAGGAGCAAGATTACGTGCAAGAAGGAAATTACCATTTTCTTCATATGGATTTTTAATAATCTTGAGTAAAAAAAAAAAGAAAAGTTCTCCAGATGTATAATATTTATAACATGTTTGCCTATGAGACAGATATATGATTAGATAGACAGACAGATAGAAAGAAAGAAAGACAGACAGATAGAAAGAAAGAAAGAAAGAAAGAAAGAAAGAAAGAAAGAAAGAAAGAAAGAAAGAAAAAAAATATTGGGCATACCGAACTCCAACATTCCCAATCCTTCGTTTTCAAGGTAGGCAGCTATTTGCCTCTCCCCATTAAGAACACATGGATGCTCAACTGAATGTGTATGGTGATACTGGGAGGAATAGCTGAGGAATAGCTGTGGAATAGCTGAGGAATAGCTGTGGAATAGCTGAGGATACCTGTGGAATAGCTGCGTAATAGCTATTGGCTGACAGCTACATAGAAGGTATTTGGCCACAAGAGGTATATCTGTTGACAGACGCACTTTAAAGAACAATTCTATGAGGAAATGCACCTTAAAATATACCGGTAATCTGCACAAAATACATTCTGCAGAATTTATTGAAATGTTACCTTAAATTTAATTAAATTGTAGTTATTGCATCCACTTGAGTGCAAAGAGGCCGCAGTGGCCACTCGAAGATCCAGAGTGAAATCTTGCAGGGCGCTTGATGCAGGGGTGGATTGGCCATACAGGGAAATTTCCCGGTGGGCCGATGCCCAGGGGGCCGCCTGGGCCTTCCTCACGGCCGGCCAGTGGAAGTTTTTGGGGATGAATTTTGTGCTGCTGGCAGTATTTTGTGATGGACTGTGGTATTTGGCTCTGTTGGGGTGGTATAATGTGCCGCAATATGGTATTGCTGGCCCTGCCTTCCATCAATTTGGACCCGACTACAAAATGGGGCCCCTCTTAGTATTTTTTCCAGGGCCACGTTAAGTTCCCAATCTGCCCCTGGTGTGATGACATAATCAGGTCAGCCAGCGGGTGACGTCATACATCACCGGGCACGAGATTTCGCACAGGATCTTCAAGCAAGATGGCCATGTTGGCCTCTACGTGCTTAAATGGGCTCAGTAAGTATGATTTTTTTTATTTTTAACACCATTTTAGGGAAAATCAATTCATTACCATGAACTATGAGGAAATTCAGCTTTGTAGTGAATCAAATACTTCCTGAAATTCGGATCGAAGTCCACTTCGCTAACTTCGATTCACTCAACACTAGCTATAAGCAGCTCTGCCATCTGGTGAGAAGTTGAAAGTAAACTGTGGGAGTCGGCAGAGCAGTCAGTAAGTGCTGCTGTACAGTGACTGTATGAGCAGAGGGAAGATCTCCTGCCTGCTGATGCCAGTATAATCATGTACCAGTATGCAGAGAGGAAGGTACATGCCTACACACTGGAGGGGAAGAGAGCTAGCCCCGGGCATGAGCACTGGTTCTTTGCACATGGGCAGTTTACAGACTCTAGGGGCACACCCTCAGCAGATGGGAGGAGCTGCGGACCCCCCTCTGATATCCAGCCTGATAAATTTCTACAAAAGTGCAGCTTGCTATGCACAGGAAGCACATGCTAGCTGCAGAGCCAAAACTGTACAACATTTTTAAACATAGTCGATTGGAAAAATAATTTTTTTCAAATTATAAATGCAATGGGCAAAAAAAAAAAAAAAGAGAGAAGGTGTCCGTAGCCTTTAAATCTTACTGAAATCTTACCTTAAATCTTACTGAAATCTTACCTTAAATATTAGTTACCTATTGAATTTATCTGGAACTTACCCCTTCTTACTACGTTATACAACTTCTATAAAGCTCCAGAGGAAAAATAGCACGCAGCTACTTCTCCTGCTGGAACCTTGCAGAGAGTTGCAGAACATGGGAGTTACTACTGCTATAACATAAGAACGATTAAGTTCCTTAAATTTTTAATAGGTAACTTAAATATAATAGTAAATTTAGCAGCATATGTTTTTGACGTTATTTTTACAGCGTCTTAAAAGGCACCTTTCAGCAGGATTAACCATATTAAAACCAGCTTACTGTCTTGTAGGATTGATACTGCTGATTAAAATGATATCTGCCTTGTGAAAATTAGTTGTAGCCCTCCCAAGCAAAAAACTTGTATTTCATATGCAAATGAGGGCTTCAGTACACTTAGAGGTGTTCATAATACTGGAAAAGTGAAGTACAACAAAGGGACAGTCCCCAACCCAAAGTTCACTGAAGCCCTTATCTGAGGAACGCCACATGAACGCCATATGATTTTCACAAGACAGGTATCATTTTATTCAGCAGGATCAACTCTACCAGGAGGAATGTCTGGATTAATAACATTGATCATGCCGACAGGTGCTCTTTAACTGTGTAGTATAGGTGTTGTAAGAGACTTTTTTTACTTGTCACTTGATAAGTTATATACAGTGGTCCCTCAAGTTACAATATTAATTGGTTCTAGGACGACCATTGTATGTTGAAACCATTGTAAGTTGAGTAATTGGTTCCAAAGCCCCAAAATATCATCCAAGATAAGAGAACATGAAGATTTAAGAAAAATAAGCAGATAACTAAGACAGATAAAACAAGTCCTTACATACAGTAGTCAGGAATATCTGATAACTAGCATCTAGTACAATTATTTTACCAGAGAAGTGACCTTGATTGGTTGGATTTCGGGCTGAGACATTGTATGTTGAGTCTAGTTTCAACTTTCCATGGGTCAGAAAAGACCATTGTTTGTTGAAAACATTGTATCCTGAGGCCATTGTATCTTGAGGGATCACTGTATTGTACAAGTGAATTTAGGATCAGTGCTCCAGTGGAAGACTGGTACAGATAGCAGTAATTTGAAATCAAATTCATCTGTGTCCATAAAAATATAATTTCGGACAAGCAATTTGCATGTCCATTTGCTGTCTGAGTGTAGAACAGACTGAACACTTTAATTTATGAGAAAATACTACTGCACTGTTTGTTATAGCCAACTCCAGTGTTTCAGTACAAGGTATTGATGTTGTTCACAGCTGATCAGAGCAAGCAAAGATATACATGTAGAAAGGACGGCCGTACTGTAGCGTCGTGGAGTACCACAGAGGACATTCTACACCTGTCTGTAGTGCCAACCAAATTCTTCACTTCCAGATTAAGCACGGTTGCAATAAAATAAAAGGGTACATTTACCAATGACTAGAGATGAGCGAGCATACTCGTCCGAGCTTGGTGCTCGTTCAAGTATTACGGTACTCATAAGTGCTCGCTGCTTGGACGAGTATCTCGCCATGCTCGAGGAAATGGCAACTTCCGCATTGTGCATTTTTGGCGCCTATAAACTCAGCCAATCACAAGCCAGGAGACTCTGCGGTACACCCAGCATCACGTGGGGCCCTTACATGTCGATAGCAGGGGTTGGCTGGCCTGATCAGGTGACCCTGGAATACACTAGTGACTGCCTGCGGTGCTCGGCTCAGATGCTGTCTGGATGTCATTAGGGTTAGAGCTGCTGTGTTTCAGGGAGAGTGTTAGGGCCTGCATTTAGTTCTCTGTTAGGCAGGAATCACCCACAAAGAACCCAACAGCCCTTCTAAGGGCTACAAGAAATTTTTTTTTGTCTCCTGGCTTGGCTGGTTGGCTGGCACTAGAAGTGCAGCTATGGCCATATATAACCCTTTTTTTTATTGCTATATCTCAGTGATACAAATCCATTTCACACAGCTGCGTGGAACCATTCTGTGTGTCACAGTTCAGCTGTCCACTCACTACAATCCGTATTTTCTGTCCAGGTGACACTTTCTGTACGTCACTTAATCCAACAAGGTCTTTTGCTCTCACGTATATAGCTTGATCAAAAAAATCTCTGTGCGACATTTGTCTGGGTCGCAGTCAAAATAGCCACCATCAGCAGGGTGTGAGTTAGCTCTACGATAGTTTCTGCACGTCACGTTCCAAAAAAACAAAACTAAAAAAAAAAAAATAAAAAATAAAAAATATTAAAAAAATAGTTTCTTTGTTGTTTTAGCTCAGTAATACGAATCCATTTCACACAGCTGTGTGGAACCATTCTGTGTGTCACAGTTCAGCTGTCCACTCACTACAATCTGTATTTTCTGTCCAGGTGACACTTTCTGTACGTCACTTAATCCAACAAGGTCTTTTGCTCTCACGTATACAGCTTGATGACAAAAATCTCTGTGCGACATTTGTCTGGGTCGCAGTCAAAATAGCCACCGTCAGCAGGGTGTGAGTTAGCTCTACGATAGTTTCTGCACGTCACGTTCCAAAAAAAACCAAACTAAAAAAAAATATTAAAAAAAAATATATATAAAAAAAATAGTTTCTTTGTTGTTTTAGCTCAGTGATACGAATCCATTTCACACAGCAGCGTGGAACCATTCTTTGTGTCACAGTTCAGCTGTCCACTCACTACAATCCGTATTTTCTGTCCAGTTGACACATTCTGTACGTCACTTAATTAAACCAGACTGAACAAGTTCGTGGGTTTCAGTACAGCAGGCCCATTTATTTTATTTTTTTATATAATACACTTATATACAGAAAATGTTGAACCCCAGGGCTAAGGGTCGAGGACGAGGGTGTGGGCGTGGGCATTCAATTACTGCAGGGGGCAGAGGCCGTGGTCCTGGGCAGGGTGAGACAGTACCTGCTGATGAGGGAGCAGGGGAACGCCGCAGAGCTACACTCCCTAGCTTCATGTCTCAACTTACAGGGACACGTGGTAGAGGACTGTTGAAACCACAACAGTGCGAACAGCTGATCTCGTGGATTGCGGACAATGCTTCAAGTAATTTGTCCACCAGTCAGTCTTCCACGCAGTCCACCCACGTTACCCAAGGGAGCACTCCTCTGGCTCCTCCACCTCAACCTCCTTCCCCCCAGTCTGCCCCCTCCCAGGAAAATTTGGAATGCGATCCGGCATACTCTCAGGAACTGTTTTCTGGACCCTTCCCAGAGTCACAAACCACTTCTCAGGTTGCTGCTGACCTCGTTCCCGATGCCCAAGTTTTCCAACTGTCGCAGTCTGTGGGTGATGATGATGATGATGATGACAATGTTGACTTAGTGAAAGAAGTTTGTAAAGAGGTGTCGGACGATGAGGAGACACGGTTGTCAGACAGTGGTGAAGTTGTTGTCAGGGCAGGAAGTCCGAGGGGGGAGCAGACTGAGGAATCGGAGGATGACGAGGTGACTGACCCAAGCTGGGTTGATAAGCCGAGTGAAGACAGTGCTTCTGAGGCGGAGGCGAGTGCTGCACCAGAACAGGTTGTAAGAGGCAGTGGTGTGGCCAGAGGGAGAAGCAGGGCCAGAGCTGGTGCATCAGCAGCAACTGTTTCACGTAGTGAAGCTCCCGTGGCGAGGCCTAGATGTTCGCAAGTCTGGAGGTTCTTTAAAGAAAGTGAGGATGACCGACGGACTGTGGTGTGCAACCTGTGCCACACCAGGATCAGCAGGGGTGCCACCACTACTAGCCTAACCACCACCAGCATGCGCAGGCATATGAGTGCTAAACACCCCACTCAATGGAACCAAGGCCGTTCACCACCTCCTGCGGGTCACACCACTGCTCCTTCCCCTGTGTCACTCGCTGCCTCTGCTAGTCAAACCCCTGCCCAGGACCCCGGCACGAGCGCCTCCCGCCGGAAAACCACACCTTTGCCTCCACGATCCTCCACAGTGTCCACCAATGTGTCCCAGCGCAGCGTTCAGCTGTCTTTACAGCAGACGCTGGAGCGCAAGAGAAAATACAGTTCCACCCAGCCACATGCCCAAGCCCTCAACGTCCACATCTCCAAATTGCTGAGCCTAGAGATGCTGCCCTATAGGCTGGTAAAGACCGAGGCCTTTCGCAATCTCATGGCGGTGGCTGCCCCTCGGTATTCCGTCCCCAGCCGCCACTATTTTTCCCAATGTGCTGTCCCATCCCTACACCAGCACGTGTCACAGAACATCATCCGTGCCCTGACCAACCCTGTTTCTGAGAAGGTCCACCTAACCACGGACACGTGGACAAGTGCTGCCGGGCAGGGACACCATATCTCACTGACGGCACATTGGGTTAAATTGGTGGAGGCTGGGACCGAGACTGACCCTGGGGCCGCTCCTGTACTGCCCACACCGAGGATTGCGGGGCCTACCTCGGTCACGGTCTCTCAGACGTACTATGCCTCCTCCTCCGACCCCTCCTCCACCGAATTACAATCCGTGGGCACGGCGCCTTCAGTCGGTAGCTCTAGGCGCAGCAGCAGTGCCGTGGGTAAGCGCCAGCAGGCGGTGCTAAAACTGCTGAGCTTAGGTGACAAAAGGCACACCGCCCAAGAGCTGTTACAGGGCATCACGGCGCAGACCGACCTGTGGCTGGCACCGCTGAACCTCAAGCCAGGCATGGTTGTGTATGACAACGGGCGTAACCTGGTGGCGGCTCTGCAACTCGGCAGACTGACACATGTGCCATGCCTGGCCCACGTGTTCAATCTCATAGTTCAGCGGTTCCTCAAGACATACCCCAATCTGTCTGATTTGCTCACCAAGGTGCGCCGCATCTGTGCGCATTTCTGCAATTCCACCACAGATGCTGCCACTCTCAGGGCAGCGCAGCACCGCCTACAACTGCCCGCTCACCGACTGTTGTGCGACGTGCCCACGAGATGGAATTCCACATTAAACATGTTATCCAGAGTTTACCAGCAGCGCAGAGCGATTGTAGACTGGCAGATGTCAACTTCCACCAGAACTGGTAGTCAGGTCACTCAGATTCCTCAAGTCTACAATGAGGAGTGGACGTGGATGTCTGATATCTGCCAGGTGTTGAGCAACTTTGAGGAGTCAACACAGATGGTCAGCGGCGATGCCGCCATTATCAGCCTCACCATCCCGCTGCTTTGCCTGTTGAAAAACTCACTGCTCAGCATGAAGTCGGATGCTTTGCACTTGTCACAAGAGACGGTGGAGGGAGATACGTCGCTTGATAGCCAGAGCACCCTCCGGTCTGTTTCTCAGCGCGTATCGGAGGAGGGGGATGAGGATGAGGAGGAAAAGGAGGAGAATGTCGGCGAGACAGTAGAGGGTACCAGTGCTCAGTCCTTAACACTTGAGCGTGTATGGGCTGAAGAGGAGGACTTGGAGGAGGAGGAGGAAATGGAGAGTCAGGCCAGTGAGGAGAGGGAATTCTTACCATACCAACGTCCGTAGCGATCACTCTGCTCCATACAACTACTGGGTTTCAAAGCTGGACACGTGGCCTGAACTGGCGCTGTACGCCTTGGAGGTGCTGGCCTGCCCTGCCGCTAGCGTGCTGTCAGAGTGGGTATTCAGTGCAGCTGGTGGCGTCATCACCGATAAGCGTACACGCCTGTCAACTGACAGCGCTGACAGGCTGACGCTTATTAAAATGAACAAAGCCTGGATTTCACCGGAATTCAAATCTCCTCCGGGGGAAAGCAGCAAAAGATTAACATTACTTATGTATCCGATTCCTCTTCTCTACTCCTCCTACTCCTCCTTTTCTTCCATGTCGTCTTTGCCTAACGCTATCCAAAAAAACGCCATTTTTTAGAGGTCCAACTGGCACTCTTTTACCATAATTTTTCAGGAGGGCCCCCTACAGGCCCTCTCTTCAAACAATTTTTCCAGAGGTCCACCTACAGGCCCTCTCTCCAAACAATTTTTCCGGAGGTCCACCTACAGGCCCTCTCTCCAAAAATTTTTCCGGAGGTCCACCTACAGGCCCTCTCTCCAAACAATTTTTCCGGAGGTCCACCTACAGGCCCTCTCTCCAAACAATTTTTCCGGAGGTCCACCCACAGGCCCTCTCTCCAAACAATTTTTCCGGAGGTCCACCTACAGGCCCTCTCTCCAAACAATTTTTCCGGAGGTCCACCTACAGGCCCTCTCTCCAAACAATTTACGTCTTTTTCCTATCTTTCTCTCTCTCCAAACTATTTTTCCGGATAGCTGCCATATACGGTATTAAACTGAGTAGTATACATAGAAGACATACCACACTTGATCAATCTCATAATTTACGACTGTACCGGTTGATGCAAAATTTTTAAGTTGGGGTCCTGCGTCGTCATTCTAACTACATCTGGCTGTTGTCACCACCACACACGCTAGTCCAGGGGGCACTCCTCTGGCTCTTCTAGCTCAACCTCCTTCCCCCCAGCCTGCCCCCCACCTACAGGCCCTCTCTCCAAACAATTTTCCCAGATAGGGGACGCATTAGATATTATACTGATTTTTGTTGATTCCTCTTTTAATTGGCTCCTGATCTGTGATAGGCAGAGCATGGACTCGTCCCCTTAGCTGCAGTAGAAAAGACACTCCCCTGGCCAGAGCAAGCTCTTTTTCCTTTTCCGTGTTAAAAAAATCCATGAAATATATGGTCCCAAGATAGGGGACATATACGATTTTAAACTGAGAAGAATCGATACCACACATGCCCCACTAGGAGAATTTGGGGTAATGGTGGGATTAGGCAGCCTCAGAGGCACCCATGCATGCTGCCCTGCTGTTTCCTGTCCATTTCCGTGGTGTTTCCATCATTTTCTGAGGTTTCCAGGTTTTCACCCAGCCTTCCCTAGGCAGAGCCTTGGTCCCCTGCAAAAATGCTGGAGTCTCCCATTGACTTCAATGGGGTTCGTTATTCGAAACGAGCACCCGAGCATCAGGAAAAGTTCGACTCGAATAACGAGCACCCGAGCATTTTAGTGCTCGCTCATCTCTACCAATGACCAATTTTCCAAATAGATCATTGATCTGTGCAAAGAAAATCGTAGCGTGCTATATTTTGGTCTGATTTTCTCACTAGCCTTTCCTATTCAAGTGAATGGCTCCATGGTAAGCCAGCAATCATTCATAGTTAGTACAGATGCATGATTTAGAATACATGAAAAAGATATATTTTTTTTTTATCATAACTGTATGAATAAGAGAGGTACTATATGAATAGGCTTATAATTGTCATAGTGGCATAGTTTGAAATATCTAGCTAAGAAACTCAGAAAAGGAGGTGTAACTAGAGAATGCTGGACCTCTCACCAAAGTTTTGAACGTCTCCCTCAAACATGGACTCCATAAACGAAGCTCTAAATCAAACCCCAGATCAGAAATAAACAGGCATTCACTTACCAGTTCTCTTGTCTTTGGAGCCCTGAACACAAGTCCTGACACCAGTTGGCACTTGGACATTGTATGCAATGCAGCATACAACATCCAGATGTGTAGTGTCAGAATCTTGAATTTCCCACTGCGAACAGCGTCCTACACGCTATATAGCTCTTGGAACATGACAATGAAAAAATTAATTTGAAAAACAATCGTTTGGTCTCTAAGGCTCAAAACACAAAGGGACAGATTTTACTTTAGGATACGCCACATTAGTAGAGTGAAAAGGTCACAAACTATGGGGGTCATTTATTCAACAGAAATATGCCTAAATTAGGTCCTTAGTGCTGCAATCTGACTTCTTCTCCGCTCACACTAGGTCTGGGTGGGGAAGGGGATGGGCTGTTAGGCCCATCGGATTTACTGTTTTCTACGCCTGTTTTAGGGTAGAATATGGGCTAAATGTAAGACAGCAAGGAAGCTGTCTTACAGTTAGACCGGAGCTGAATGTGCTGAAGTTATGGAGAGGCCGGCGCCTCTTCATAACTCCAGCGGATCCACCGCCAGATATAGAGCTTATTAAGACCAGCATCTAAAACGCTGATCTTAATAAATGTGCCCCTATGTGTTTGCAACTTTTTAAACAACACGTGCAAAAATGTTTGCATAAGTAGCGTTTCTGAAAGTACTTTTTCTCAAGAATCATGCTTCAGATCACTACATAAATTAAAGGGATTGTCTCACTTCAGCAAATGCATGTATCATGTAGAGAAAGTTAATACAAGGCACTTACTATTGTATTGTGATTGTCCATATTGCATCCTATGCTGCCTAGTGAGGATGAGGGAGCAAGGCACTTCCCTATACTGGCACTTCCAGTATACTATATATTGATGAGTTTTCCTGTCAGACTGCTCAGTCATGATGGCATATCGTATTTTATCACATCATTCCCATCTACTTTAAAGCAGTGTAGTGAGGCCCGAACAGTTAGTTGCGCCGCTATCTATGACTTCTCCCCACGCACACCAGATCTAAAATTGTGGGCGCCCGGCAGGCCTGTCTCATTCATTTTCTACGCCTGTTTTAGGCATAGAAAATAGTCTAAATGCTAGGAAGCTTTCTTACATATAGAACTGGTGATGAATGCACCAAAGTTATGGAGAGGCCTGCACCTCTTGATAACTTTGGCAGATCCACCGCAAGCGCAGGTGTTTATTAAGACCGCGTCTAAAATTCCGGTCTTAATAAATGAACCCTTATGTGTCTCTATGGCCAGTACCATTCAGCTGAGTCACTCATATGAAGCAAGGTATGGTATATTTTATTATTGGACTACAATGCTACTTGTAAATTATGTCTTGTACTGGTAGGATTTTCTGTTAGCCGGTTACTTGCTGAGAATTGCTGTGTAGGGATAAAAATGATCTGCTCTCCAGTTTTTGGTTTCAGGCTAGAATTTCCAGCTCTAGAGAAGTCTCTCCAGTATTCTCCTGCAAGCCGTCCTGCAGATGTCTCAGCCGCACAATGCAAATGTTTGTCTTCCCTCATGAGCCTCTTTTGGGCTGCACAGCTTTATCAGCTCTCTGGGTATGACAGACCTCTTTATCAGCCTGGCAGATAGGAAGAAACCATCATAGATCATGCTCCATACAGAGCACAAGAAGCTACATTAATGAATGCCTGTCACTGGCATAAACCTAGAAAATGAATACAGTCACACATAAAAAAGATGAAATATATAACAAATCCAATGACCCTTTCCAGGGCGCTTGGAAGCATTAGAGACAATAAAGAGGATAAAAATAAATAAAAATGGTTTTCTGTGCAGCTCAGTGTATGTTTCTGTGAGTTTTCCTCCCATTAACACCCCTAGGAGTTTTCATAATATAAAATAAATTCTACAGCATATATTCCTAGAACTACCTGTAGTACAATATAATTACCTGCATGAAACCATGTTGCTCTTATGTGCATATATATGCTGCACTGTGATCTAGGTCTCCCGACCAACCATGTTGTGTAGCACTGCAGCTACAAAACTGAATGGGGTCACCGAGTGGCCACAAGATTGTTGCATAGCTCCAGCCTAATCCTACAGCAGAAATAAGTAAAAAAGAGGAGTTGCCAACTTTCCTGCCATGTCTGTTCTAGTACCGTATTTTTTGCTTTAGAAGAAGTGGGTGAAAAATGGCCATGCGTCTTATAAAGCGAATACTAGTGAGCGTTTCCATTATGGAAGTGCTCATTAGTATGCATTAGGTGCAGGGAGCGAAGAGCCACAAGCGCTTGTGGTACTCACCCTCCCCGGTCTTCCTTCCTGGGGCAGGTGCTTCACCACCCTGACCGCGTACATCATCAGGACGTAGTGCGCACACTATGACCTGATGCTGCACGCAGTCAGGTGACAGAGCAGCGCAAGCTAGGAAGAGAGGGGAGGACGACTTTTGCCGGAGGTGGAGAGGAGCCATGGGGTAGGACAGGTAAGAGGGTTTTTTTTATTTTAATCTGATCTGTCTGATAGGGTCTAATATTGAGGGCTGATCTGAGGTCTGAAGGGGTCTGACAATGCGTGCTGATATAAGGTCGGATGGGGTCTGACTATGTGGGCTTATCTGAGGTCTGATGGGAGTCTGATATTGTGGTCTGATCTGAGGTCTGACATGGAGGGCTGATGTGATGTCCCGATAAGGGGATCAGATGTGATGTCCTGATATGGAGGCCTGATCTGATGTCCTGATATGTATGGGGGTCTGATCTGAGGATCTGATATGAGGTCTGATGAAAAATATTTTTTTCTTATTTTCCTTATTTAAACCTGGGGTGCGTCTTATCATCAGGTGCGCCTTATAAAGCAAAAAATATGGTAAATACTTGTATTTCTCATACATTCCTCTAGAAAATGTATGAATAAATTGACAACTGGGTGTTTGCAGTTGTCTTGTGAATAGAATATGTCCCTACACACTACAATGCAAAAACTACATGAGACAACACTTCCTAACAAAGTGAAATAAGTGAGTAGGTGAAAATCTGCTGTGACTGCAAATCAAAAACAAACATCTGTATTGAGTCTATCTGAGTTTATGGCAGATGGGCTCACAAAATTTGATCAAAATGAACAAAAGGATCTTACATTTATATGTATAGTAAATGTAAAGCAACTCAAAGTAATCAATTTATTCATTCTGTACGTTTATCTTAAAGAGTCACTGTACTCTTCGCACAATTTATTTAGAAGGTCTGGTCTGGGGTCTGTATTTATATACAGAGTTGGCTTGGAATCTATATTTACTTACATGGTCTGGAGTGTGTTTTTATTTAAGGGATCTTAGGCCAACTTTGGGGTCTATTCATGGTTTTGGCATATTTGGGGTCATTATTTATGAGGTCTTGTCTGAATTTCCTTGTGCTTCGTGGTAGCGAATTGATATTCCCTGAAATGGGAATGGGTCCACAATCCCGGAGATGCGGAATGGATGCACGGATCGGAACCCCACTGAAGCACTACCGAGTGCTTCAGTGGTGTTTCTGGCCGTGCCTCCACACCGCAAAAAAGTAGTGCATGCACTACTTTTTTGCGGTGCAGACCGTGGGATGCTGACCGTGGACCCCATTCAAGTGAATGGATCCGCGATCCCAATACGGTGACCCCACTGTCAGTGCACATGCATTGTGGACCGTAAATTGTGGTCCACAGCACGGGCACTGACCGCACACGTGTGCGTGAGCCCTTATTCTGCTGCCTGGTCCGTGGTCTGTAATTATTTTGGAGTCAAAGTCTGTAATTTATGTAGTGGGTCTGAGTCCAGAAGCAATGAGTGCTTCCATCGATACAAATGGAAGGAAATTGAAGGAGGGGAGGAGCGCAGGGAGCAGAGTGGTGAGTGACATCGGCTCCCTGCGCTCCTCCCCTCCTTCAGGCGGCTGCGCTGTAAATGGTGAAGCAGGAAGACTTCTCCTGCTCCACCATTCACTCTGCACAGATTGCGCTGCTGGCCGATGTAGGCGGTGCCTGCAGATTGTAAATCTGCATAAGCTCCGCCCACAGTGCTGCTGCGCGATCTCTGCTTGCAGAGAAGACGGAAGGACAGTGAGCTTCAGGAACGTGGAGGTTCCCCACCCCTGATTTAGCATATGATTAGTTATGCAGATTCTTGTCATGTAACTGTATTGTTACTGTTTTGCTCTGGTGGTGGAAAATCTTTTTCTTCTTGTATACTACAAATTACAACCTGTTGTCACATTCCCTAATTATTAGATTGATTCCCAAGTGAAAGGTCGAATCCAGGAGCAGCCATGAAGAAGATTTCCCAAGAAAAGAGAAACAGCATCATCCAGCTCATTGATAGCAGTATCTTGGCCAAGAAAATTGCTAAACTGCATCATGTGAGTGCCACGACAGTTGGAAGAATACGAAATGATGACCATCCATACCAAAGCCAATAGGTGGATGTCCAGGCAAAATATTGGAGTCAACAAGTCCGCTCATCCCAAGGGCTATCAGTTTTTCCATGACAAACAAGGCTGTAGAGGAGGCTCATATGCTTTGCAATAGTGAGATCACAGACATCCATGCAAGCACTGTGCGACACGCATTACACAAATCTGGAATGGTGGTCCGAAAAAAGGTGAAGAAGCCTTGACTTCAACATTGTCATAAGAGTCGTCAGCTCGAGTTTGCAAAAAAGTATGAACAGTGGACAGTAGAAGATTCGAAACTGGTGATTTGGAACAGTGAGATGAAAGTCAATAGACTGGGCTCTGATGAGTGCAAATGGGTCTGGAAGAAACAAGGGAAAATAGGGCTAACAGATTGAGAAATTGAAGGAACTGTCAAACTCGGTGGAGGAACTGATCATATGGGGTTGTTTCACAGCCAAAGGTGTTGGATACTTGACCATGGTGGTCATCGATGGTGGTCTCAGTGCTGAGCTATATGTGAGTATCCTACAAGACAAGTTACTTTGTACATTTGAGTACTATGGGTATGAAAAGAACAACATATTGTTCCAGCAGGACAACGACCTCAAACATATATTGAGATTGGCGAAGAAATGGTTCAATAACAATGAAGTAGAGGTGCTGGATTGGCCCCCACAGTCACCAAACCTCAACCCAATCGAACACTTGTGGGTAGAGTTGAAGAAAAAGCTGTATTCGTACCAAAGTGAGTCAACCTGAATGCGCCAACATTGGGAATGTGAGGAAGAGACCTGGGAACAGATTTCAGTCGAGACATGCTTGAACCTGATCAAGAGCATGCCCAGAAGGATTCAGGCAGTGTTGAAAGCCAAAGTTGGATTCACAAAATACTAATAAAAAAAAAAAATAATGAAAATTTAAAGTTAGAATTTTAGGAGCAAAACAGTAACAATGCAGTTACATGACAAGAATCTGCATAACTAATCATATGCTTAATAGTTGCAAGTCCAATTTATGTATGAGATAGCCAAGATGATTGTCTATAAAATGATGGTAGCTTCACCCTCAAAGCTGTAGTGGATAGTGAGATATGGAGCCTGAAGGTCAAATGTTCCAAATATTGTTACCCTTTTGCTCGTCAGTGTATTTTGGAGATTGTTAATTCAGGGGTTTGGGCTGGGTATTAATCACCGGGTTTGACAAAGGATAAATGCACTACTTGTTAATGGAATGCATCATGTTAGCAATATCTGGGGTATGATTACAATTCAATATAGTCTGTGTTTATTACTCCATGTTACATGCTTCTGGTGAGGCCCCCACCCTCACATAGGCTCTCTGAAGATGTTATTTTATCTGTCCTCCTTCCCTGGAACTATCTACTCTACAATCAGCCATAGCAACGTGCACCTGCGCACTGGGATGTGCTGACTGAAATCCCCTTTTTTTCTTTGTAAGTTTGTACTGGAGGTGTGGCTACTCCATTTAGTCATGCACTCCTGACTAGCCCCGTCTGCCCCATAGGCTGATTTTAATTAGTGTAACTATAAAGCCGAGTGGACTCGGTATGCATGCTTGGTACCTGCATCCCTGTATTAGTGGAGGCCTTTGAAGCACTAAAATGGCAAAAGGCAGAAGGGACCCAGCATGCATGTGGAACCAAACACCCCCTGATTATACGGAAGCCAAGGTTGGCACATAACAGGTAGGAAATAGTGTTAGGTTCCCGTTCTACAGAGATCACCTTGACAATTTGGTGGACGGGCTCAGATAATTGTGTACAAAATATATTTGCCAAGAATCTCTAATTTACCAAACAAGCATAGCATTAGCTCCAGAATATTTCATATCTCTATGGCATTTTGTGCTTTATCTGGTTAGCAGTGTGCCGTTGCATTGTATGTATTTTCCTTTCCTTGTGCAATCAGCCATATCAACATGCACCTGCGCACTGGGATGTGCTGACTGAAATCCCCTTTTTTCTCTACAATAATTATACTTCACTAACTTTTTACCTTGGTTCCATCATATACTATAAATACTCAATATGGTCACAATTACAGTACTATAATTTATAATGAATAATTTTGCGAATAGTGATAACAAATGCCTAGACCTCTTTAGAATTAATATCTGGACATTTTTGTATACCCTTCCTCACCCGCTACCCTATACTTACCCATACAGTTCATGTCCTCCTTACTTACCATATATATACATATATTTATTTCAGATTCCGTTGATAAAGGTCACAAGAAGACCGAAACGTTTGGATATTACATGTGGCTTATTAAAATGTGAAAAACTACTCTGGATATGAAGTGCTGTATGATATTTGAACTGTTTTTATGATTGATTGAATGAATAAAAAATAATTAAAAAACAACTCCAGGAGGCCGCGGATTACTCTATACCTTGAAATTGGCGAATGTCCTTCACGTGCACCCAGATCCCATTAAAGAAATTGGTGTGCAGATCACATATTTCTCTTTCAGCAATATTTGGGTGGCATGGCCAATATAAATGGTAGGCTTTAGTTTATACATTTTTGAATGCTTATCATTTCTCTGGAATGTAATTTTAGAACATTGTGTCACCATTAAAAATAGACCATCCATATAGCAGGATTCTTTCGTTGTCAGATCTTAGTTGTATGTAGGCTAGTGATTGGGGCACCACAAACCTGAAGACATCAGTAAAACACTGGACTCAAGTTGTCGTGGAGATTTGCCCATTAACTCGTTCACTTGCATAGATCACGTGTTGTTTCCTTTCGCCCCTTCTCTACTAATAACCAATCACCTACACTGTAAGGCTCCATTCACACGTCCTGTTTTTCTTTCCTGATTCGATCCTGATCCTGATCTGGATCCATTCATTTCAATGGGTCCTGAAAAAATCAGGATTGAATCAGGAAAGAAAAACAGGACGTGTGAATGGAGCCTAAAAGTACAATTAGAAACTGACATTGCTATACAGTATATGGTTTACTTATATTAGGAAGAATGTGTCATTTCTATAGAAAATATCAGACAGGCACCTGCTTCTGTGTTGGAACGGCAGTGATTATGTGCCTCATTACCTCCACACTTAACCTTTTAATATGGCACTGGCAGAAACTTAAAACACATTGATCTACCATTAACAAATAGCATTATGCTAGAGCAGGAGATGTTTGACACAATGCCATCTGCAACTGCTACAACCCTTATGGAAAGTATTATGTAACATTTACCAAACTAAAACCTTAACAACAAACGTTAAAGAGGTACAAGGCTATTAATATATCTTCTGGAAGTCCATGCACTAGGAAAGCAAATCTTACAGCAGATATGAACTGGTAGTGTAGAATTACGCTATAATTTACACCAGTTTCTGGAAAGTGACAAGAGAGGCATAAAAAAAAGTTTGACTTTAACTTTTTATTACAGAATACTGGCTCAAGACTCATAACCAACCACCATTGAATTTATATCAAACTTAAATGGGTTTAAGAGCACCTATCAACACTATCCACAATACTAAACTAAACATACTGCCTGGTAAGGTTGGTCCTGCTGATTAAAATGTTATCTTGTTAAGCGTGCGGGTTACACACTGTGTGGATATCATGTGGAAAACCTACAGCATAATACAGTACCAGAAAAGTGTATGAAATTAGACAAATCTCATGTAGACTGATTTTTTTCTTAGATCAGCAGCATGTCAAATGTTGCGTTTTAATTCATTTGTTTGTGTATAATTTGTGCAGTTTTGGTGAAGATTTCTTGTAGATTTTCTACACAAAAATCTGCCCCATGTGCAGGCACCCTCAAATTGGTTTTGGCGTTCCTGAGAAAAAGCTCTTTATCCGTTATTCTGCAAATGATGGCTTCAGTACAATGCATGGCCGACACTGGAGAGCTGAGGAGTACAGTTGCACTGAGGGTGCTTCAAAGCCCTAATTTACATAAATAATAAGTCTTTTTTTAGGGAATGCCACAACCAATTTTCAGATATTATTGTAATCAGCAGTGTCAACCCTACCAGGGGGTATACTTTTTTTAAGAGGGTTGACCATGCTGACAGGTGCTCTTTAAACTCAACTTCAAAATGCCTCTCTGGCGCATTGCTGTCACTGCATTGATGATGTCCTGTATACTGCTGCAGTCAATTAATGGCCTTATCAGTGCATGGCACTGCAGATAAAATAATACTCCATGGCTGCAGCCAGGCCTCGTGGCCACAACCGTGATGTTAGATTGGAGAGGGCTTGGGATGGGAAGTTTAAGAATTTTTTATTATTATTTTATCAGCTTTCCTGCAGTTTGCCTATTTAATAATACCAGATTCCTATTGAAAACATAGGGTAAGTGAGGTTGATCTGATTTTGCTATAATAATATACGCAGAATAAAGGAGGAATTCTTTACAACGTGTCATTATGTTTCCTTTTTATGCTTTTTTTGTGATAAGGGTACTGTATTCATATATCTAAATATGAAAAATAGTTTAAAGGCTGAGGACATCTTCGGGGCATTTTTTTATGATTGCATTTTACTTATTGTTGGTTAAAAATCATTTTTCAATTGGTCTTTATAAAAAATGTTCAGCCACTTCTAGGGTAGAAGAGTTTAAATGGGTTGTCTCACTTCAGTAAGTGGCATTTATGATGTAGAGGAAGTTAATACAAGGCACTTCCTAATGTATTGTGATTGTCCATATTGCTTCCTTTGCTGGCTGGATTCATTTTTCCATCATATTATACACTGCTTGTTTCCATGGTTACAGACCACTCTGCAATCCAGCAGTGGTGGTTGTGGTTGCACACTATGCTAGTGGTGGTTGCAGTTGTCACTTGCTGAAGTGAGACAACCCCTTTAAAAAAAATAAATCAGTCTGTGTGCAAGCTGTCATGTTCTGATGACTTATGTAGAGCTTTTATCTTTGACCTCCTTATGTCATAAACACTCATTATAGCTCAATTTTTATAAGGGCTCATGCACACGATCGTATGTATTTTGCGGTCTGCAAAAAATACAGATGACATCCATCTGCATTCCGTATTTTGTGGAACAGAACAGCTGGCCTCTAATAGAACAGTCCTATCCTTGTCCGTAATGCGGACAATAATAGGATATGTTCTATTTATTTTGAAGAACGGAAATACGGAGATATGGAAATGGAATGCACAAGGAGTAGCTTCCGTTTTTTGCTGATCCATAAAAAGTCTGCAAAAAAAAAAAAGGAACGGAAAGAAAATATGTTCTCTGTGCTCTGAGGTCAGAAGGTCAGAGATATGAGGCACACAAGAGCCTTCAGTTGACAGGATTCAAAGATAACAAAGCCACAACTTGCAAAGACCAATTGAAATACAATGATTTTTAGCCCAAAATGAAAAAAATACAATCCCAAACAATGCCTCGAAGGTGTAAATAGCCTTTAACTCAGATTTTTTAGTAGCTTAGATATTGACCATATATAGAAAATGTATTTCATCAGGTATTTATTTCATTTGATAGTCTAGAATTTCTCCAGCAAAGAAAAGCAGGATTTTACAAGGCCAGAGAGAACCAAACTAAGAATCTCACATCTATTGGATCCTGTTCATAGTGGATTGAAGGTATTATGGTAATTCTACACGCTTTATATTATATACACACAATAATATAAGTGCACAATACCACAAGGCCATAAACAATGCAGACTGGCTAAACAGTGCAGTCCTAATTAGGTAATTAGAGTCCCCTGTGGCTCGTTTGCCTGCATGGGACTCGACAATAGTGGTCACCTCACCACCGCACCACGATCACACAGTGTGGTATATTTATATATATATATATATATATATATATATATATATATATATATGTTACTGTTCATTATATTAACTCCTACTTTGAAGCAGAAGATTAACAGCATTTTCCTCCTAATAAAAGCCGAGTTTCTTACAGTCTGAAAAACATAGCTGAATAAATAGTGACGTTCTTCATAATTACAGTACACAAAACATTGTTCTTTATCTCTGTCGCTTCAGGTGCCATATTTTTAATTGTAAACTGTTCCAATTTTTTCTACCCCAGCGTTATCAGCAATTATTATCACCACAAATGTTATCTATAGATTAAAAAGCATATTAAAAATAATAACAAAAATAACTTGCCTGCATTATGTTATCTTTGAGATTTTATATTAGCACTAAAATATCAATCTCCTGATGTTCCAGCTTGTGGGACACTGCCTGGTTGTCTTGGATTTTTGTACTAGTATTTTTCCTTTTTAATGTATTTTATTGTATTGATAGTTTACCGCCACTATGCACATTGGATGCAACTAATTTACCATCAGTTCTTTCGAGTACGTATCTCTGCATGCCCTATAAAACAGCTGATGACAAACCGGCTCCAACCGGGCTATATAACAGAGCCACATATAACATTTTATGGACGTGTTTTCTGTGTTCTTGCTATTTGTGAAAATCCAAAAATAAAACCTACAACTGAGGAAACAGAATAAAAAATAATATAAATGGTAATAGTTATTTACAATGGTGATTATTTCTTGGTTCCCAATGCAAAGCCTGGAATACTATTGTTTATAGTCAAGACTTTTTTCCATCTCCTTTGTAAGGTCCATATATGATTGTATAAATCTGTGGAAAAGAGCAGGTTACTGTGAACAAGAACCCAATATTGATTTTTCTGCGGTGCAGTAAAGCATCTCCATTCTATTTGGCTCCTGTCAGAGACACTCTTTAACAGCTGGAGTCAAATTGCACTATTTACAGCAAGAGTCCTTGTCAAGCGGACCATAAGTATTCTAACAATACACTATTCAAATGGCACTTTGCCACACAAATCGCTGACTTGATGAACGGCCTTTGTTGGAAGAAGAAGAGGCAGATATCAAAGTTTTTATTTCTATGTTTCTTAAGGAAATGCTTTGCATGAAAAAAAAAGAATATGCCGTCTCTTGTCGAGGTCATGTTGCAGCCTTGCCTGGGAGCGAATGAGTTAAATTTTTCCTTAAAGCGCCTATTAAAGAATGGGATGTCGAGATTGTGCTGTTGAAATTAATTAAAATCTGCTTAGATACATCAAAGATGCTTGACAACATTAATATGGATCTTGTGTCAACTGCATTTGTCACACAAGGCCAAGCAGTGGCCTTCTGTTACTGGGAGTTCACTCGGCACGTGCACTACAATAACGAAATAAGAAAGGACAGGGGACCATGAAATTGAGGCATTCTTCTTTTGTAACCCAGATTTACATGAGCACAAATACTGTGACACAGCAAACTCTTTGAAGTGTGGCTGTGCTGAACAGGCCTCTTCCTGCATTGATACGCAAATCTGAATAGATTAACCTGGGGGTCTTTCCAAGAGCATGACAACAGCGGTAAGTGAGATATAACCAGAGGAAACACATTGCCTTAGCATTGTGCTCTGTGGCAGCACATTTACCACCATATAGTAAGAACTTAAACACTGAAATGAAAAAAAAAAATGTGATGGAAAATGGTTTCTAAATTTCTGCATCCAAAGATTGAATTTTCGAATTTTCGAGCATGTAAGCAAAAGGGACCTCAAAATGGAAAAAGAAAAGAAAAGTGTAAACAGGAAAAAACAAAAACATTTGTCTCTATAAAACATATTCCTTTTTTATAGAGTAATTGGAGTATGATAAGTGATGTAAAAAAATGCGCAATATTGAAGCATGCGGTTTTAGGCTTCCTTCACGCATAATTATTTTGCCAGCTTTATTTATTTTTTTTTTCACCTTTTTTTAATCAATTTTTCAGCATTTTTCTGTAACTCTATATTTAGATCAAGTGGTCCTTTCAGATATTTTTTACCTGCCAGAATTCTATGAAAAAAAATGTAAAAAAACACCATACCTAGAACATGCTGCGTGTTGACAAAAAGATTAAAAAAAAGTACAAGAGCCATACAAAAACTGCTTTATCTGTAGTGAATTTTATAATTCACTATAGACTTTAAAGTAACATCAGGCCACATAAAAATACAGTAAAAAATGCTATTAAAAATGTAGCAAAAAAAAATCAAAAAACCTATAAAGTGTAAATCCACCCTAAATCATTTACAGGCGATCTGTGACCATAAATTGTGTCAATATAAACAATATTAACAGAGTTCTACTCTAATATAATATAGCTTTTCCCAGCATCAGCATACACAGTGCTCACACTTTATAATAAAAACTGTCAGTACTAGAAGCTCCTAGGGACCAAAAATCAATGTGCCCAGTGAAAGTCAATGGAAATTCAATTTTATTTGCATGATTAATGCACTACTCCACCCACAATGTTTATCTAACTAAAGCCTCATGCACACGACCATACACTGGAACCATACGGCACAGCTACATTTTATGGTGGTAAGGCATTTCAGGTGTGACCAGTGTACAAAAAAATATGGTAATATGTAGCGTCTAAAAATAAAATATTGAAGCATGAGATGCGGCATCCCACACAGAACTATACTGTGCAATATATTATGGGCCTAAGGAAACACAGCTTCAATACAGCTTTGTGCATGATCTGTATATTTTATAACAATGGCGGATTCCATTCCCATCATTAGCTCTATTTCTAACTCTAGTTCTTAAACGTTATCAGCTACCACCACAAAGAGAATATTAGGGGTTTATGATTTAGCATTTTGAATTCATTGACCATTGGGTGTAGCTCAAATTAATGGACTACTGAAAGAGAAATGTTTCCTCAGAACTATATACTGGGTTGACGGTACTGGGTTTCATGATGACACTATTAGGGTATATGAATATCATAGAGAGAATCTGGATCCCCTTCTATGAGCCCGTACGGAGGCCCATTCTGTATGTGCAGCTTCTGTTCTGGTGGACTCAAGCTGTCCTTGTATGTGTATAAAATAGTCATATATCTGAATGGCTGCCATGTAAAACCACTTTTGAAATGCCTGGCTGGCTGTGGCTTTTCTCAGCAAAAATCAACTGTTTGCCACAAGTAACTGGAGCCAAACAAGTGGTGATCAGTTAATTGCCCCTAGGGTTGTCATTCTGAAAGACATTTACAGTAGGACATAGAGTGCCTCATAGATGATTTCTAGATACTAATATAGTCTTATATGTCTAGATGTTCTTACACTAAAGGATTCTGTATCCTGGAGGTAAACAAAAGGACACAGATTTGCTGAGCTCAACAATCATTTCCAGAATCCTAAATTGTAAAGTTGATATAATTGAAAATGTCTGGCCCGCTAAGTGCTCAAGGTTGGAGGCGCTGTATAATCTGGCTTACTTTCTGATAAAGGTTCATAGTATATTTATCCATAGAAGTTGTAAAACTAAAATGTAGCGATCCAATTTGCTCCTGTAAAATCTTTTGCATTATGGGAAAATCCTATCATTTAAACAGTTTACATACCATAATTGTGTTTAGCTAAATAATATCCAAAAAAGAAACTGATAAAGCAAATACAAAAGTCTAAAACAAAGGATACAGTCTTCACTTTAAATATATTAAAACATAAAAAAACTGCACCGTGTGAAAACTCTTAAAGCAATCACCTTAGGCTGGGTTCATACATTACAGATTATCATTTTCTTACAACCATGTTGTTCTAGAATTTGTATGAAATCTCAATAAACACAATAGCTCAGCCACCATTTGCAAACAAAGCCTAAAACTGGTCATAAATCAGCACTAATTACATTTTTCTACAAATGCTCTCTAGTCTTCTGGTCTCTTGAATGAGGCAGAAATGATATAATTTGAAATACTTCATATTTGGAGGATTGAACTTGGCGGGGCGGGAAGGGATCTGCTAGAGGGGATTTGATAAGTGATGATGTAATCCTGCTGCAAGTCAGCCACACTAGAAAAACTGACCTCCTGTCAATAGCCAAGAGCAGTGGCTGACCTATTGGTCATACAGGGATCATATGATCTATGGTAGGTGCCCATAATGAAATGGTAAAAAAAACGCGTGGATGTAACTCAGCTGAGTTGAAACAAATCACACTGCTAATAGTGGGGAGTTATCACTATTTGAGTGAACATAGATTTTGGAGTACTGTATATTGCTCCAAAAAGTGTTGTTATGAAATGGAGGCATGGCCTAACATGTACCCTTTATGCAAAAATTCCATCACAATCCTAGAGAAAAATTCTATCTCAAAGTAAGCCAACCAGTTGGTCTAGAGTTAGACAAAAGTGTCCATCCCTGCTTCAGATGTATCATCCAGCCTGAGCCCCTGTGATTGTAAATCTACCCCAATATGTCTAAATAATTTGAAACATGAGATACAATCAAATGTATTATACAATATATATATATATATATATACAGTAAAGACCAAAAGTTTGGACACACCTTCTCATTTAAAGAGTTTTCTGTATTTTCATGAATATGAAAATTGTAGATTCACAATGAAGGCATCAAAACTATGAATTAACACATATGGAATTATATACTTAACAAAAAAGTGTGAAACAACTGAAAAAATGTCTTATATTCTAGGTTCTTCAAAGTAGCCACCTTTTGCTTTGATTACTGCCTTGCACACTCTTGGCATTCTCTTGATGAGCTTCAAGAGGTAGTCACCTGAAATGGTTTTCACTTCACAGGTGTGCCCTGTCAGGTTTAATAAGTGGGATTTCTTGCCTTATAAATGGGGTTGGGACCATGAGTTGTGTTGGGCAGAAGTCAGGTAGATACACAGCTGATAGTCCTACTGAATAGACTGTTAGAATTTGTAATATGGCAAGAAAAAAGCAGCTAAGTAAAGAAAAATGAGTGGCCATCATTACTTTAAAGGGGTTATCCCATGAATTATGTAATAAATGAAAATCAGACATCATATAGTACATGACACCCTTTTCTAACACAGCTAGAACCAGCCCTGTACCTCACATGGGTCTAGAGATCTCTTCATTCATTGCTCTGCTAGATTTATATCAAGCTGAAAGCTCAAGGGGAGTGTCTTTTCTGCTGCAGCTCAGGGGGCGTGTCCATGTTCATCAGAGCTCAGGATGCAGTTGAAGCATGATACTGAGCATGTGTGGCCTTCTCAGGGAGCAGGTCAAAGAAATAAGAAAAAGAACAAACAGCAGGTGGCACTATACAGATACAGTTTATTGAATAACTCACTGGCTATACAAAATGTTTAATTACATGTAATTACAAAAATATTCAGATCCAGGTGTTGGTTTAAAAATTGTAAAATATTTTTCGTTGGACAACCGATTTAAGAAATGAAGGTGTCAGTCCGAAAAATTGGGAAAACTTTGAAAGTGTCCCCAAGTGCAGTTGCAAAAACCATCAAGCAATACAAAGAAACTGGCTCACATGAGGACCACCCCAGGAAAGGAAGACCAAGAGTCACCTCTGCTGCGGAGCATAAGTTCATCCGAGTCACCAGCCTCAAAAATCGCAGGTTAACAGCAGCTCAGATTAGAGACCAGGTCAATGCCACACAGAGTTCTAGCAGCAGACACATCTCTACAACAACTGTTAAGAGGAGACTGTGTGCAGCTGGCCTTCATGGTAAAATAGCTGCTAGGAAACCACTGCTAAGGACAGGCAACAAGCAGAAGAGACTTGTTTGGGCTAAAGAACACAAGAAATGGACATTAGACCAGTGGAAATATGTGCTTTGGTCTGATGAGTCCAAACTTTTGGTTTGTACTGTATATATATATATATATATATATATATATATATATATATTGGCTTAAAAAAATTGCACATGATGCATAGTCACTTTCCAAATTCCAGGTCTACCACTTTTATGGTTCAATACATTTTTCTTGGGTTGGCTTAGCAATGAAAAGACATTTTTGATACCTGACTGTTGCGGCAATTCTATACTGTACATACTGACATAATCGATGCAGTAGTTGTCATGGTGATCAATAAGGCCAAGTAAATAAAACCTGTAAGAGGACAATGGAACCTCTGCATTGGGCCGTCAAGGGATTTAAGCCATATTCAGCTTATACTAGGTCTTTGTCAAAGTTTGGAAAATCACTTCAATGAAGGCTTCCTGCCAGCCTATAATTCTATGAATATATTAAATGTAAATATTATATATCATTATATAACAATATATAATAATATACAAAATAATAAATATACAGTTTTTCTTACTTTGTTCGATGACTTCTCGGGAAGATGCATTAGATTGTGGGACAGGGCTCCAAGTTTGTGAGAACTTGACGACTTGAAAGTTGCTTTACTGTGTCGTGGTGTCTCGTGGAAAGTGGTCATCATGGAGTCATTTACATTAGTGGCAAAATCATCACAAGCCATAAGGATCGCTTTCGCCATCTCACCTGTTTCGTGACGTTCTAAAGTCCCTGTCATAAAAGAAATTCATGCATTGAAAAATATAGCTATGAAGTTCATAGACATAGACTTTTTGATATGTGATCCTACCATTCGATATCTCTGTAGACAACCCAACAGGCATTATTCAAGCTAAATTTTAATTCCTCCAACCTTATTGTTTAACCGTCAATAAGTGTTGTCAAAGGTGCATAGAAAATACTCATCATTACAATCTATGAAAATAAAATCCTGGCTCAGCTGGGCTTATTTATAACCTTCTGAACACAGATAACTCTTAGTACTCTTAGAACTCAAACTCAGTGCCATCTTAAACCTGAAGCATACATTCTATCTTATGTACCAGAAGTGGCATACATAGAGTATAAGGGCACCATAGCAAGGATCAAACCAGGCCCCACACACAGGACAGAAGGGTTTTTGCTTAAACCCTTTTCAATGACTCTCGGGCCATTTTTTCCACTGCCTCGTATGCTAAAAGTTGTTCCTTTAGAGCAGGGATGCTCAACCTGCGGCCCTCCAGCTTTTGCAAAACTACAATTCCCAGCGTGCCCTGTAGTTTGTCCAGGCATGTTGGGAATTGTAGTTTTGCAACAGCTGGAGGGCCGCAGGTTGGTCATCCCTGCTTTAGAGGGTAGAGTCCTGACCAAGTTTTCACCCCAAATAGAGGATATGATCCCAATTGGGCCCCCTCTTGCTCTGGCCCCATAGCAGTCGCATGGTCTACCATTATGGTAGTTACGCCCCCGTGTAGCAGTCATCTTAAAGGGGTTGTCTGAGTTATTTTTTTGTCATTTGTAGGTTTCTAACTAATCAAATATAACAGCTTTTCCAGCACTTTGTGCTTTTAAAGCTGCTGGTTTCTCAGATTTCACTCAGGGTCACATGACCTGTGATGTCAGCTTTTCTGCCTGCTCTTCTCATATTCGTGCACAAGCAGATAAGAGTCTGTACACGAGACATCACTGTGCTGGCCATGCCCCCCTGCGCTGTGCTTGCCACACACCCCTGCTTTGCCAGCTCCTGCTCTCTGCTCTCTCCCTGGATTCTTTTCAGATAAAACATTCAGCCAGAACACACACAGGGCTCAAGGCTTTACGATAGTAGTACAGGCAAGGAATAGACATAGTATCTGCCCTTCTCATCCTGTAGACAAAGAGCTGACACTGGAGACACAGAGTATTGCACAAGAAATGTAGGGGGAAGTTCCTGTGTGCATCAGTAATGTCATTGTACAGCTGGGACTTCTAGTTCTATACATGCAACATGCTGCTGAGTATCCTAGCAGGCAGACATTTCACTCAGATCAGATTTATTCACTCCCTTTGCAGAGCGGGGAGCGGGGGGCGGGGGAGGGGTGCAGAGATTTTTGTTACTGCAGGTAAACAAAGTCCAAAAGAGAACCAGGGAAATAAGGAAATATTGATTTTTTTTGCCTAAAACGTGCTTAACTTAGTTATATATTGCTGCCCATCAGATTTACAGTACTATATATTTTTTCATAACTCAGACAACCCCTTTAATAGTGGGCCAGTTTTGTAGTGTGTCATGTAAATTAAATTAAAAACTAAGACAAAGATTGTGTGATGATGCTATCAAATCTACTGATGAAAGCATTTAGCTGACCATGAATAGCTATCAGGAGAAAGAACACTAATTCTTCCCTGAAAATCTTAGAAAAATATCTACAGAAAGAAGGTTGGTCCATGGTTGTCTTCTGCTGTCATGCTCTACACAATGCCTAACTTCCTCACTGGTCAGCCCTTCTCCATTTTCTGCAAATATTTGCTCCACTTAAATGTGCAGGTTGTATGTATTTGGGGGCATTTTTTTTACAGTGATTATACATTAGAAAATAATGGGGTCATTTATAAAACTGGTGTAAAGTAGAACTGGCTTAGTTGCCCATAGCAACCAATCAGATTCCACCTTTCATTTTCCAAAGGAGAGGTTAAAAATAAAAGGTTAAATCTGATTGGTTACTATGGACAACTAAGCCAGTTCTACTTTACACCAGTTTGATGAATGACCCCATAAGTAAGTATGTACAGAGTATTTTATATCAAATTTAAAAGTATACACTTTAAGTCTCTTGCACACAATGTATATGAATCAGGCAATGTTGAACTCTGCAAATAACCTGACGATTTTATATGAATGCACATTAATTAACAAAAGCCAATCTTCAAATGACTTTATAATTGGTCATAGAAAACACTCAAATCATTATGCCCCATAAAATCATTTATTTTAATGAAGTCTGGTATTTGCTCTGGTCATTGATACGGATTGGATCTACTCACTGAAATAAGGCCTGTTGTATTTTAGGGATTTGAATTTGCCCCTTCTAACTAACCAGCTAACTTAAAGGGGTTGTGCAACAATTTATCTTGATGAACTAAGTCATCAATACCTGATCGTCGGGAGTCCAACACACGGCACCCCCGCTGATCAGCTGTTTGAAGAGGAAGCGGATTTCTATGTTAGCGCTACTTCCTCTTCATTACACTGCACTTCGTCTCAGAAGTGCAGTGTAATGACAAGTACTCACTCCATTCACTTGAATGAGCGAGTACTTGTATGGAGCGCTACCTCCTTGTCAACAGCTGATTAGCGGGTGGGGGGGGCTTGCAGGACCCCTGCCAATCAGATATAAATCATTGTGTCAATATAACTGGTTGCACAACCCCTTTAACACTCCAGATACATTGTGCAGCATTTCTCAAGTGACACTTAAAGGGGTTCTCCGGGAATTAAGAAAATGAAAATACTTAAATATTACCTTATCATAAATATTTTCTCAAATATATTTCATTATTAATAATGGTTTGTTTTGTCTGGGGAGCAATTATCAGGTGAAACAAAATGGCCGCTGTCCCATTAGTTCACACAAAACCTCTCCTAATCACACAGCAGGACAAGTTACTTCACAACACTGAGGTAAGGGGCTGCCTCATCCTCCTCCCTGCTCTGCTCGTCAGGAATCATGATCCTGAATACAGCTGATAAGATCTTCAGCTGAATCTCTTTAGGAATGGAGTTCATGAGGAGACATGAAGTACAGAGAGGATGGACAGGACAGGCTGTGGTAATGTGGGGCTGTGGTAATGGAGACTACATATAAGAGCTGCTGTTCATTAGCCACATCTCCACTTCCTCTCATGTCTCTTCATCTTCTCCATTCCCACAGAGATTCACCTGAATTCAGCATCATGATTCCTGACAAGCAGAGCAGAGAGGAGGATGAGGCAGCTCTAGCGCAGTGTTGCAAAGTACCTTGTCCTCCTGTGTGATTAGGACAGGTTTTGTGTGTACTAATAGGACGGCGGCCATTTTATTTCTCCTAATGATTGCTCCCTAGACAAAACAAGCCATTCTAAGTAATGAAAGGTATTTGTGAATATATTTATTATAAAATAATATTTAAGTATTTACATTTTTTAAATTCCTTTAAAGGGATTTACCAGCCGATTAAGGGTTGTAAAATAATAGAATTAGTCATACTTACTTTGCCAATCTTCTGCAGCTCTCGTTCCGACACTTCCCGGTTCCCTACTGGTCTCCACTTGTTGGTCCCTTTTAACATGCAGGGAATTATTACTCAGCCAGTCAGTGACTGCAGTGTTTATCTGCCTCAGCCAGTGGTTGGATGAGTGGTCATTTCAGAACTGGGAAGTAGACGTAAGTGTTGAAAAGGGGGCAGAGGAGTACCAGTAGGGCAAGTATGATTTTATATCTTTTACATCTAGACACCCCTTTAATTTTTCTTTTTTTTTTGTTTATTGAGTAGTGATGAGTCTGCCCATATGGCTAATAAAATGCACTGAGATGGACTTGAGGGACATCATTGATGGCGATGTCTTACTATAGGTAAGACCCTTCATTCTAAAGCTAAGACACTAAATTCATAGTGCTGTTATGTACACAACAGGACTTTGCTGAAGTTTATTTAGCAGTCGAGATTTGTATACAATAGGGCAGTGGTGGCGAACCTATGGCATTGCTGCCATAGGCGGCACTCAGAGCCCTCTCTGTGGGCACCCGCACCCTGGAAAAAGTCTATGGTGTACCAATATGCCTTATACTTTTACTGCCACAGGGTGTACTATGAACAGCACAGGCAGCACACCGCCTGAATTTAGGCAGGCTATTACACTAAATAATAAAGTACATGGAAGATATACTATACTGGACTGTAGTATTCAGGTTACATTGCCATGTTGGCACTTTGCGATAAATAAGTGAGTTTTGGGTTGCAGTTTTGGCACTCTGTCTCTAAAAGGCTCACCATCACTGGCATAGGGTAAAGGGTAAAGTCAATTTTAATTAGACTTTACCCTTTTCAGTGAATTCAATACAAATTTATAAGCCTGATTAATATATTTTAAAGCCAGTAAAAAAAAAGCAAAAACATTACTTAGGGACAAAAAAAACCACATGAATTGCAATTAAATTATAGTATTCAATACTCTACTCAACATCACTCTGAAAAAGCAAAATCTTACATGTGAAGGTAGCTGCAGATTCATTGATTCACGCACACAGCTGAGCCATATGAATCCTCCAAACAAGTAAACGTATGCCCTCATGCACATTGTCAATTTCCAATCTATGCACACTACATAGAAACTTGCCACATTTGAGTAAAAAATTGCCCTTACAGCAGAAGACGTGCCTTGCCCTAGTCAAAATAGTCTTTATGGACATGTGAAAAAAAAAAAAAACAATGCAGGAGCATAAGCACTGCCCCCCTGTGTTCAAAAAGATAAATGCCGGAAAGCAAACCATGAAGAGACATTTATAATACCGCTCCAAAGCATTTACAGTCTCTGCTGTAGATAGCACTCATTCTCTCAGCAGGAGACCTATATCTATGCAGACATAAAGTGGTCAAATGTGACTGAGCCAGTAATTTCCATGCTTCTTCTAAAACATTGAATGGCATACAATATGTGTGGTATTTTTTCCTTCAAAATTTGACTTTTAGTAGTAGAGAGTGGTGAGAGTTATATTGGAACCCTGAGACAGGTTCTGCTGCAGGATAAGGCTGCTACTCATGTGTCTATATTTTAACCCTCGCCTAGCATAAAGTGCAAACTCTGACTGTAGTACATAACTGTACATTTTGTTCAATTTAAAGACTTAAAATTAACGGTAACCCACTGGCTCAAACTATAGATATTCTTGACCATTCTGTCAAAGGTGTCAAGAGAGTATAGCAAATCAGCCACCATCTTTCAAGCACTCAACTAAATAGTTGAAAATCATTTGAGGTCTGTGCTCTCAAATACTACAATCCCCCTGTGGTCCAATTAAGGATATTATTTCTTTTTTCCACGTACCATCATGCTGTGCAAACAGCACAAGTTGCCAACTTAGACTCAAAAGTCTAAATACTTAAGCACATTTATAGGAAAACCCTTCTGTTTTCAGAAAGGATATTTGCATACTTTAGTTAGAAAACTTTGAACGTGATCCAGGGTAAATTCGCATGTGGCAGATTTGTTGAACTGTTCCATTTATCTGGATGAGACTTACAGAAATCTATGCTCAAGCGGCAGAAATGACACCATTTAGATGCTTTGAACAAATTCTGGCCTTAGAAATTTCAGTAGAAAATCTAACGAGCGGGTTCCCCTTATAAAAACTGAAATTTTGAGATTTACCTTACGTAGTTTTTAATTTTTTATTTTTTTTTACAATAACTAACATTTTCTACAATACCACAAAATGTTTCCACCAGAACATAGAAAAAAGGTACATAATAATATACAGAGATTTTTTTTTTTATTTCATTGACACTATAACACCTTTACAAGTAGGGCTAGCCCTACTAATAAGATTAGTAGATTAAATCTATACGTTATAAAGAATAATATTTTCTATGTGGGAATGTGAAATGTAGGGGCTTTGTCTATGAAATTATTATATAATTTTGCATATTTAAATTATAAAAAAGAGTTTGTCAACCAATGATACTTTTAAGGGTATGATCTCAGGAAACAGTTGCAATCTGGTTGTGTTGCGGCCAGCGGCAATCAAGAACTGTGCAACCTTCAATATCGCATAGCCATTAAAAATTCAGACTGCCAATACAGTGCAGTCCACATTAGTTAAATATTATGACTCGAATGGATCACGACCACACTGGTGGTCGTACCATTTGAACATCAGCAGGTGTTTTTGAAAATCCCAATTTGGGTCAAAGCATGCATTCTGTGCAAATAATAATGTCTCTTGGCCTGACTGGCTGAATGGCACTACATGGATGCCCTCATGGCATGTAAGTGCTGAATAGAGTTGTAACTGCCATGGCCACATGGGCGTTGAAGTCAAAAAGATACCTTCGATTGCATACCGCAAGTGCTTTGAAACAGAGTCCTAATGGGAGTGATATATTCATATATATGTAGCGATTTGAATGCTTTCTTTGTTAGTAACGGACGTCCTCCAACATTTCCAGAGTAGAGTTGTAGTACTGTGGTGGACACCAATCATGTGTTGATGAATTGATGAAGAAAATGCTTCAGTCTACTTATCTACAGTACGTCTTCAGTGTGGAGTGCACAATGATAATTTTAGACTAATTTAACTTAATAATAATTAATTGAGAAGCAGTTAAATGTAATGTTGATAAAATTGGTCATACTAATGTCATCAACATGTTTATACAGAATGGAGTTTTGGTCCATGGTGGAGTTCAAGAGGAAGAAATGTTTTATGAGACTACTGCTAATGACAATGTATCTTTGGGTAAGAGCAGTACTGTGGCTTCCTATAGTTTTTATTCCACAGGATTTAAACAGCTCTTCTGCTCATGTCCCAGCTGGCATAAGAAGGAAGGAGGACAGAGTATTGATTTTGGCCTTTTTAAAAAAAACAGTACTGGGCATCAAGCAGCCTGAAGGCCACATAACATGTGGCTCTCAAAAGGCCCCTGTGGCCAGAACTAATTTCCCCCCTGCAGATG
Source organism: Rhinella marina (assembly GCA_900303285.1). Lineage (NCBI taxonomy): Eukaryota > Metazoa > Chordata > Amphibia > Anura > Bufonidae > Rhinella > Rhinella marina. The sequence goes on along the minus strand of ONZH01000612.1, from coordinate 143,748 downwards.
ATTTGGTTTGGTTTATTATGACAAGTAAACCTTACACATACAGTAAACCGTACACATAAATCCAATAAAGCGACACAATAATTTTATCATCTTCCAAACATCTTGCATTATTTATTGCTATTTCTCAAATTAATGTTAATGTTTCTCATTCTAACTGTGGTTTCAGTTATAAGAACCCCTTTGCTGAATTCATGCTCCCCCTTCTACTGATCACCCCTGCAGAGGAGTATTTGTTCTCAGGCAAGACTGATCAATTGCTTTGATCTTGAAACATAAAGGTAAGGTAGTCTTCATATATTACAGTGAGACACTGGAGAAGATCAATGGTACAATATACTACCAAGAATATTTCACATGTTATGGGGCAAAAATAAATAGAAATGGACCAAAATATTTAAAATCAATATATGACATAGGTAGATAGATGATGATGTCAATGATATCGATAGACAGATAAATAGACAGATCACTAAGGAGGTATATTTTCATGATTTCCTGAAATTTCCAAATAGAGTAAATAAGACAGGCTCTTGAAAAGAAAAGCCATCCTGTTAACCTTGCAGAAAGGATCTTTGTGTTCTTGAAAGTTCAGCTATACAATATTTATTAGAATTCACCCATGATCTTTACTCCTGCTAGGTACAGTACAGAACATCTCTCTTCGATATAATGTTGTTTTTTTCCCCAAAAAAATCAAATACAAATAAATATTTGAAATACTTGGGTTTTAGATGCATTTAACTTCCTCTCCCAGTCAGCTAAGTGTAATATCATCCATTTACTAAAAGATAATCTATGTTGTGCTGAACATGTCAAATCCACAAGAACTGGTTCCATCTATTTCAATGAACCATTTCCTATAATTATTTCTATGACAATTTTTTGCAGGTGAAGCAGAAGTGATAGATCTCCTGCTTGTAAGGATTAGCATTTATAATTTAAAGGAAAAAGAAATCCCCCACCATCGTTATGGTTTCTCAGGTCTTCGTTGCATCATGATCTGTTCCCCAATGAGACATTCTTCTTAATCCCTTGTAGACCATCAATCCTACTTCACAAGTCTTTTACCTCCAGGCCACCTTTGCCATGGCCCAGAGGTAATTCAGACATCATTGAGCAGACTAAATATTTAGCCACTGATTCACGCAAGTTTGTTTGTGTTTTGCTGTCACTAGACATAAGAGAAAAAATTTTGTTATCGGATTTATTCACGGGGCACATTTTCTAGAATTGAGCTGTATTTGTGGCTTTGAAGACACGGAGGTTAAAAATATCTACATTTCAACATTTCAGTCTATGTCATATTTTGTGTTTTGGCCGCCAAAATATCTAAAGGCAAATGATATATAGAAATCAACATTCCTAATGCACAGCAATAATGTTGTTTTTGTGGGTACAGTGGGTACAATGAACTATTTAGCAATTACATCTTCTCTAGCCCATAATATTCATTACTTGTTACAAAATGTGACAAAAACACATAATTCAATTTGTATTGTATAACTGGTGAATGCAGTGTCGGACTGGGGTACCTAGGGCCCACCCGTAAAAATTATTTTGGGGGCCCACTGTACGGATACATTCAAATATAATAAATAATCTAACAAGTTTTTATATAAACATAGGCTGGTTGAGGGGCTGTACATTAAATATAAGCATGCAGTGCAGTAAGTCTACTGTGTTATGTGCCACTTGTGCAAGGGGTGGGAGACTAGGGGCCCACCTTGCTTAGGGGCCCACCGGGGGATTCACCTGTATACCTGTGGGCCAGTCCGAGCCTGGGTGAATGTAGATATCAAAACTAATATCCAAAAATGTCACACAGATATTTTGAAGTTTATGAAAGTTATGAATAAACATATACAAAAAACATTATTAGGAATAATAACATGGAACGTTTCAGAAGGTATGTGCCCTCCATGCTGCTATGAGCAGCAGACAGTATTGCTCATCTAGTCATCTAGTGTTGTTATTAGCCCATAAAGGTACCCATTTAGGGTAAAAAATAACATTCATGAATTCATGTCGTATGCAAATCAGGTCCCTCAAGTCAAGGAGGTGGAAAGGCAGTGGAAAAAAGTCAAGGTCTTCACAGCCAGTTTCAAGCCAAGCAAAATGAACAGCAATGGTGCATGTGCCAGAATTTTATCTAGGCCATCAATCAAACCAGAGATTTCAATCACATCACTGCAGCAAGGATGTAGTAAATAAGAGACAATGGAGGATAGGGAATAAATGGTGCCCACACAGCAAGTTGTTGAATACAATACCACTTTACACTATTTGGTGCCTCCTGTTCTGTTCTACCAAAGGCCTAACAACCCTATTAAACGAGTTGTCCAGGATTTCACTAATGATTGCCAAACTTCAGAATAGGTCACATAGGCTGACAGGGGTCAGACACCTTGCTGATCAGCTGTTTTGGGGAAGCTCCCATGCCCTAAGTCACCACAAGTACTGTACAACTCCACCTACTGTGTAGTGGATGTAGGTAGCTACTGCAGTGCTGCTCCCACTGAAGTGAAAGGGAGCAATGCTGCCATAACCAGCTCCATCCACTACACAATGGATGGAACGGTATAATTGGTGACTATGTCCAGAGGCTATGCCATCAAAAGTAAAATCCTGAACAAATCTTCATCCAGAATCTGCCTATAGTTATAGACATTTTGCCATGAATAAATTATGAAAATGACATGACATAATTCACTACCATGTACAGTATTTTTTCTTTGCTTTGACATTTAAACTCCAGGAATTTCTTCAGATACGTCAATAATTTTTACAACAATTGACTGCACAAATGACACTGCAACGAATAAGATTCCTAACGCAAGACAACAAAGGCATCAAGCGTTATTGAATTCCATACGCGTTCTGTAGGCATACATGACACATACATGAGCAGTGTAATTAGAAGAACACGCTCCATGGAAATACTGCTCCATTAGTGAAAGCCTTGTAGTTTGCTTTGACAAACCAATGTTTCTCTTTGTCAAACAATAAAATGTGTTTCATTGACAGGGTTGCTTATTATTTTAAGCCTTCTGTCAGAGTTCAAGAAACCGGTGAGTGACAGCTGAATCATGCAGTATCTATCATGGAACTTTGAGCAATTGAAGATGTATCATTTCTCATCACTTACAGATGAAGTTCATTGCCTCGCTCACATGAACGGCATAAAGATCAACCTTGTGCCCCTTTCCAGCAAAGCTATTTCACACTAACTGCATTTGAGTGCAGGAATACATGAATGGTCAGTGGCTCTTTGTTGTGTTAACTGTCACCAACATATTCCAGGAAATACATGGCAAGGCTCCATTAAATACAATGTATACTATTCGCTATATGTTATGGTTTGGAGCATATTGCATTAGATTGGTTAAAGAAGAACTCCCGCAAAAAATGTTATTCTCTGACCTGTTAGAAATGTATGTGTGCATGATGTAATCTGTAGTGAATGTAATCTTCTTATCAGAGACTGTATTTGTGAAATATCCCCTCTCTTCTAATTGTATCTGGGTCATGTGACCAACTCCCTGACCTCTAACTGACCCAGGACAGGAAGCCAGTTACTTCTCTATTCATTCCTATGAGACTGAGAGTGAGGCTCCCATAGGAATGCATAGAGAAATAGACTTCCTGTCCACACATAAGATGCTGTGTGAGTTGGTTAGTCTGATTGCTGGTCACATGACACAGATGAGAAACATCAGGGAGCTATAACTCACAAATACAGACACTGATAAGAAAATGACACTCACTACAGATTACATCATGTACATTTTTTAGCAGGACATGGAATAAATTTTTTTGCGGGAGTTCTTCTTTAATGATAACAGGCCGAACTGGATTGACAGATCTTTTTTTTCTGAATTATAAATTATGTTACTATGTTACTAAGATCATCATTACATTGAAAAGAACAAAAAGGTAATGTAAACTTGCATAATGTTGCTTGCCTTTGATGTTAGGTGCTACTGAGTTAAACAATAAAATATAAAACAGATTTTAAAGGCTATAGTTATGATTTAATAAGAACTGAACCACTTAAAAAAAATGATGCGAATACAGTAACTGTGCTGACCTATCTGTCTTCATGGTTGCATATTGTAACTAGGGATGAGCGAACTTGTGTTTTACAAGTTTGAGTTCGGGGTTCGTGTTTTCTTACAATTCCGATATGAATTCCGCCGATAGACCTCTTAAAGGCATTCCATTATACATTCCGTAATATAATTCCGTTATGGCCCGTGGTAATGGAATCCATATTGGAATTGTAAGAAAACACGAACCCCGAACTCGAACTTGTAAAACACAAGTTTGGTCATCCGTAATTGTAACCTATTAAGTAGAGATTAGAAATTTTATTAGAATTTGTTTTACTTAATTCTCAGGGCTATACATGGGCCTCAATACCTCCATAAGTTCAGTAAGGCAGATCAAATAATTGTCCAGACAACATGATGTGTTTCCTGGGAGTTCTGGCGCTTTAAAGGGACTGTCTCACTTTAGCAAATGGCAATAATCATGTAGATAACGTTAATAAAAGGCACTTACTAATGAATTAATGTGCTTCCTTTGCTGGCTTGTTTCATTTTTCGATCACATTATACACTACTCATATCCGGGGGTTATGACCACCCTGCAATCCATCAGTGGTAGTCGTGCTTGCACATTATACTGTAGGAAAAAGTGCCAGCCTCTCTGGTGGCCTGGAATATGGGAGTGCACACAGACACACATGTGCAGCAGCTCTCATATATGTGCTGCAACAGTGGTCATAACCCCTGGATATGATTAGTGTATAATGTGATGGAAAAATGAATCCAGCCAGTAAAGGAAGCAACATGGACAATCACATTACATTAGTAAGTGCCTTGTATTAACTTTCTCTACATAATAAATAACATTTGCTGAAGTGAGACAACCCATTTAACTAAGTGAGCTTTGTGACTTGCTTATGGAAGATGGCTTGTAAAAAGAATAGGACACTTGAGCAGTATATGGCCACATCTAATGGTTCAAATAACAATGCTTATAGTACTACTAGTGATGATCGAGCACCCCGATGTTCGGGTGCTCTGGCAGAACACTAGGTGGTGCTCGAGTGCTCTGCTGAGCACTCCAGTATAATGGAACTCAATGGGAGAAGACCAGGCACCCCCTGCTCTGCAGAGGGAGGGGGTGTCTGGTTGATAGGGAAATGTGAGAAACACCACAGAAATGGTTAGGGAACAGCATGGGGAGGGTGTCTGGTTCATAGGAAAAGGTCAGAATCGCGACTTCTCCTCTTTCGCTCCTTTCACTCGTAATAGTGCACTAATTAACTGAATTCGTACGCATTAGGCCTCTTTTACACTAGCGGCAGTCCGGATCCTGGAGGTGAAGGGTGCCGTCGGATCCGTACTGGCGCAGGGACATGTGTGGGGCCGGAACCGCGTTCCGGCCCCACACATGTCACACAGTACCATATACAGACATACACACACATACACATACATACTTACATACTCCAGGCAGGCAGGCCGCACGTTTTCACTCCCAGGAGGCGGTTCTCCGGTCTGAAGACGGAACGAAATGCTTTCAGGAGCATTCCGTTGTCTTCAGTTCAGTTTTGTCCCCATTGACAATGAATGGGGACAAAACTGAAGCGTTTTTTTCCGGGATTGAGCCCCTATGACGGAACTCAATACCGGAATTTAAAAACGCTAGTGTGAAAGTAGCTTTAGCGCACAATGCGTAACATTAGCATACAAATTCATACGCATTACCGTACAATGCGTAGCATTAGCATACAAATTCGTACGCATTAGCGTACAATGCGTAGCATTAGCATACATAATCGTACGCATTAGCATACAAAATCGTATGCATTAGCATACAAATCAACATGGCTATGGCATTACAGTGAATGCCAGTACTCTCCCGCATGTTTATTCGCTGTATAGCAGCGAAAAAACATGTGGGGAGGAGACTCGAGCATCGCACTCGAGCAAACGCAGCGTTCGGCCGAACACCGCGATGTGCCAAGCATACTGATGCTCGAACGAATATAGTGCTCGGGCGAGCATGCTCGCTCAACACTAAGTACTACGTTTCATCTAGAAACATTGCAGCAGATGTACTAATCCTATAGATGTAAACTTAGACAGACTGTCTAGACTTGCACCAGATTTATCAGCCCCTTTAAATAGAAGGGAGCCAAACATCTTAATAATACTGCCAAAACATCAAAGGGAGAAGAAATTGACAAATCTATTAAGAAGAGGGGTAAAACTTTCTTCAGGTATTTTAGTGATAGGAAGAAAATATTGTGGGATTACAAAAATTAACAATTGCCAAAATCACTGTTCAATATTTTCAGGAAGTGCTTTCAAATTCATGGTCATGACATTACTATTAGCTCTAAGGGAAGAGCCCCAGGGTTTTTGCTGGCTGGTGTCATGGGTGAATTTGTACATTTAAAGTCAAACAAGGGAATGAGTACTGATCATATCCACCCAAGAGTCGTTACAGAACTCCAATCTGTGGTTGCTGCTCCTCTTACTGATTTGTTTGACCAGTCCCTCCAGACTGTTCCTATATACAGGAGAATGGTCAACATTGTACCTATCCACAAGAAGGGTAGCAGAGAAGAAGTTGGAAACTACAGGTCCGTTGGTTTGACCTCGGTAATAGTTAAAATAATAGGAAGCCTCCTAAAAAAAGATGATAATTGACCACCTAAAAACCAGCAACTTGTTGGAAACAAAACAGTATGGCGGTTTTGTGTTCGCTAAGATTTCAGAAGAGAAGGATCTAGGAGTCCTGATATGAGACAGCTTCAAAATGAGTGCACAATAAGGGCAGGCAACTGGGAAAGCTAGTCGGATGCTTGGCTGTATAGCTAGACGTATAACCAGTGCACTGAGAGATTGTGATCCTGGTCTATAGGGCTCTAGTGAGGTCACACTGTGTCCAGTTCTGAAGATCCCACCTACTAAAAGATATAGATAAAATGGAACAGGTACAAAGGCAGGCAAAACTATGGTGGAGGGTCTGAAGAATAAAATATATCAGGAGAGACTTAAAGAACATAATCTGTATAGCCTTGAGTAAAGAAGGAAAAGGGGTGGCACAATTGAAAAAGCACAAATAAGGTTCAGGATGGAAGTGTTTTTAATTTTAAAAGAACTCAACACTAGAACATGGAGGCACAAGGTAAAATTTACTTGGGGATGAGGGGAGATCAGAACCAATGTCAGGAAATATTTTCACACCAAAAGAGTACATGAGGCTTGGAACAAAATTCCATCAGATGTGGTTGGGAAATCTGCAGTAAGAAGATAATGACACTGTGGGATCAGTTAGCTAAAAGGGTTGTTTGTTGTTAAAGGTACTGTCTCACTTCAGCAAATAGCATTTATCATGTAGAGAAAGCTAACACAAGGCACTTACTAATGTATTGTGATTGTCCATATTGCTTCCTTTACTGGCTTGATCACATTATACACTGCTCATATCCAGGGGTTATGACCACCATGTAATCCATCAGCAGTGGCTGCGCTCGCACACTATAGGAGAAAGTGCAGCCCTATGCATACTCCAGCGGCCATTTGCTAAAGTGAGAAAACCCCTTTAAGTTTCACCCTGTGAACATTCGTTATGGTTGTCAACTTTACACTAATGTCAATGGCCACCTTAAAGGAGTTGTATCGCCATTACATTTTATTTTTATATACTTCAGCATAAAAAACCTCTGTTACAAAAATGCTCCAGTTGTGAAATATTATCTTTACTTTATTAAACGGGTGCTTCCTGGTCATTAAGCTGTATAGTAATGTGCACATCCACCGACAGAGGTGGCCACACATGCTCAGTTCCATCCTGCAGCTACCACCAGCTATGACAGTTCAAGGGAGAGAGATGGAGCAGAAAGTATGTGCCCCCTGTGCTGTGATAGTGAGAGAGAGCTGTAGCAGAAAGGACATGGCCCCTGAGAAATAAAACACCCCCTGAGGTGCCAGCCTGAAGAGAATCTAGCAGAACAATTGGAGCTATGAATGGGGAGATCTCTGGATCCATTTGAGGTACAGGGCTGGTTCTAATTTTGTTAGAAATAGATTGTCACATGCTATATGATGTCTGGTATAACCCTTTAAGAACCTTGTTAAACGAGTTGTATATAATTAATAAAACAAGGAATATTTTATTCCGAATCAGCGCTGTGCTTGGTTGTTTCCTGTACCTGGTATTGCAGTTTAGAACCCTTCTCTTGAATGGAGATGAACCGCAATACCTGTCACATGCCATGGACATAAGTGGCCCTGTTCATGGATGAAAGCAGACGTGTTTTCCAAATTATATATAACCCCTTTAAAATACTATGGGACAGGCTAATTATCTCACCATGCTTTCTGCAGCAGATTTTGTATTACACAAGGAAAAGGTCATTTATAAAGCATCTGCATTTTGATTTTTTTGCTGAAACATTAATTGATTTTATTAACACACAGGTTGTGCTGAGAATTGAGCTAAGGTTGTTTGGCAAAATGTTCTACATTAATTGGCTTGATTATCAATTCTTGAGTTAAGAGCCTTGCTCCTAATTCCATTTACCTTCATAAACAGATTATTTTTGTATTATTTGATGGAAATATTGAAAAAATATGAGAGGATTTATTATCTCCAGTTTGATCATTCCATGATGAGACATTAAACATGAAAATAAATCAATGGGTTACAATTAGAAAAGCATTACATAGATTAGTGGAACCAAATTCATGGCGTAGAAGACGTGTGGCAACACTGACAAAAGCATATGGAAGTGAATGCATTTTTTTTTCTCCTGCCATTGCAGCACAGATGTACAAGATTCAATTACTAATGTAACAAAGGATGTGCAATAAATGTAGCCGTATGGCAAGGGTTAAAGTTATAGGCCACATTCACAAGCTGGTAAGAAAGCTTTGCGCACATATAAGCCTTAAGGGTAAACTGAGTGCATTTAAAAAATGTGCTACTGACCACTGTGACCCTGACCCCGGCAACGTCCCAGCCTCCAGCAGCTGAAAACCTCTCCAGAATATATCAGTTGAGGGCTCCATCCCACTCAAATATAATTCTGACTGATGACCATTGCTGTCTGAAAGACAAAGGCTGATGGAAACAAAGGGATAGACCACAAACAGATGACCGGCCAAACTGACCACTGTTATAGGAAACGTTAGCACACGCTATTAGAAGACTAGTGATGACTATAGAACATAATTCAACCTAACCTTGAACTTTGGTCTAACGCAGGTCATACATAGAATATCACTCATGGAAAGACATTATCATATGAAGAGTACTAGTTTCCCATAATCAAAATCAACACTCAATTTGCTCCAATATGCTACAGTCACAATCTCAGATTTATTTATTTTTTTACTATTTTATTTTACACATCTGTCGGGGGTTTTATGTCGCATTTATTTATTTGTATTTTTTCACCAAAAGCAGATATGATCATAGGACGACAAAGAGGAAAAACTTTTCATTTTGGAAACATTTATTTTTCTCCTTTGCTGTTTTTTTTAAATAATAATTAAAAAAAAACTGAAAACTGAACAGACATCTCAACATGGAATAAAACAAAAGGTGAAGGAAGCATTATCCACACTGGGCATATACAACCATTCATTTGAAATGATCAGGCGATGACAAGCTCCCCCCTTCCACAATATCAAATGTTTGCCTAAAAATATGTTTTTAGGGCACACTTAAAACTGTGGCTGTTGAGAACTAATGAGATTGTGTAGCGCAGTAATGGCTAACCTCCGGCTCTCCATCTGTGGTAACTACAACTCCCAAGATGTACACTTGCTTGGCTGTTCTCAGAACTCCATGCTGGAGCATGCTGGGGGGCCGTAGGTTAGCCATCACTGGTCTAGGGTAATGCATTCCAGAGAACCAATGTAAGGTAGGTAGCAAGAGAGCAGTCTTGGAGGTGGGAGTGGAAGTTTAGATTATTGGCAGAAGGTGCAGTAGGACATGGGTATTGTGGTAGAAAGAAATGATAAGAAAGATGTAGTGAGGTTCATTACAATGGAGAACTTTGAAAAGGGCTTGGCTGTTACCATTCCTGACATTTCTGATTCAGTAAATAGTTGTATTCCACATGAAATGACAATTCTGGTGAATGTATTGTTATTTCTCTGTGTTGTAGTATTCCTCTATTATTCCTACTGCACAGAATGATACTGTCCAATCAGTGCTGCCAGGTGTAAAGAACACATCCTCAACTGGTAACACCTTTATTCATAAGTGCAAATTACAAATGATAATCATAGATATACAACATGAGTCATGCAAATCAAAAAGTGTGTCACAGAGGGCATGAAACTTTTAATAATTCCAAATAAAATCTATTATACAGTAGAATATCTTAAACCCCAATTCAAAGTATAAATTCAAATATGAAAGTAGAGTATAGAGTCAAGGAGGGAGAGTCTTTCCCTAGACAGTCACTGACTACCCCTCAGCCCAGAGACGTACCCAAATGTTGGAGCCCACTATTTTTAATTGGAGGATTTTTTTTCTGACTAAATACCTCTGTAATATTTTCTCATGTACAATATTTTCCAATGTACTGGCATCTCTCTCTATATCATAATACATTGTATGGGTGTTTTCTTTTTTTTAATATGATAAAAGCAGAAGTAGATATATATATATATATATATATATATATATATATATATATATATATATATACCGTATTTTTCGCTTTATAAGACGCACCTGATGAGAAGACGCACCCCAGATATTAGAGTAGGAAAATAAGAAAAAAATATTTTTCATCACACCTCATATCAGACCCCCCATAAATTTCAGGACATCACATCAGACCCCCATATCAGCCCTCCATGTCAGAACCCCATCAGACCTCAGATCAGCCCACTGTGCCCCCATGAGACCTCAGATCAGCCCACTGTGCCCCCATATCAGCCCACTGTGCCCCCATCAGACCTCAGATCAGCCCACTGTGCCCCCATCAGACCTCAGATCAGCCCATCAGCCCCATATTAGACAAATGTGCCCCCATCAGACCTCAGATCAGCCCCCCTATCAGCCCCCTCTACCCCATCAGACCTCAGATCAGCCCATAAGCCCCCATATTAAATGAACATGCCCCCATCAAACCTCAGATCAGCCCCCTCTATTCCCATCAGACCTCAGATCAGCCCATAAGCCCCCATATTAAATGAATATGCCCCGATCAGACCTGAGATCAGCCCCCATATCAGCCCCCTCTATCCCCATCAGATCTCAGATCAGCCCCATCTATCCCCATCAGATCTCAGATCAGCCCCCTCTATCCTCATCAGACCTCAGATCAGCCCATAAGCTCCGCTGTACGCGGTCAGGATAGTGCAGAGCCGGCTCGGGAGGACAGAGGAGTGTGGACCCGGAGCGGAGCCGCGGCGCATTACAGGTAAGAAAGGTTTTTATTTTATCCTTATCTGCTGGGTGGGCTGATCTGAGGTCTGATGGGAGTCCCGGCACCTTATACATACAAGTGAGCGCTTCCATAATGGAAGCGCTCACTTGTATTCGCTTTATAAGACGCACCACAATTTTCCCCCTACTTTTGGGGGAACAAGTGAGTCTTATAAAGCAAAAAATATATATATATGTGCGTCTTATAAAGCGAAAAATATGGTATATATATATATATATATATAAATTGATGACACAAAATACATTAATAATAATCACAAAACCATCCATTATAGAAGAACTATTAAAATAATGGAAGCAGCATTTTCATCAAATGATGGAAATAAACACACTGACTAAGTCTGGGTTATATTAGTGTATATTTCGGTGGAGAAAGGGTATTTATCTTGGTAGATTTAGTATTCTGCAGTCTATTACAATTCCAAATTGTTGTAACCCAGTTTTCCCAGGATCCCGAAAGGCAAATCTGTCTAGCTATGGCACTATGTATGTGAGAAGGGGGATTTATCTTGGTAGATATGGTATTCTGCAGTCTTTATTAAAGCTCCACATGCTTGTAACCTAGATTTCCCAGGACCCTGAAAGCCAAATTTGCCTAGCTATGGCACTATTTAGGAATGTGGAGCGGGATCGATATTGATATATTCGGTAGTTTGCAGTCTATTCCAGTTCCACATGGTGGTGACCCAGCTTTCCCAGGACCTTGAAAGGAAAATCTGCCTAGCTGTGGCACTATTTGGGTATGATGAGAAGGATTTATTTAGGTAGACTATTACAGATCCACATAAAATGTTACCCAGCCTTTCCCGGGACCTAGAATGCCAAATCTAACTATGTCTAATGTCTAACTATGCTACAGCATGAATGATTTGTCACACGCTCTGTTAATCTGTTTTTCATGTACCCGGGGCCATATGCTGTACATATTTGGCAGAGGTGCAGAAGGGTTATAGGTGAGACTGACCGAGTGACCTAATAAGCACCTGATGTTCATGTGTCTATAGCACTTTGGAATCCTATACACTTGTACAGTGCTGACATGTTAGTGGCATACGGATTCCATTGTGGGGCCGCAGTGAGCACTGTACAGGCAGGCGCACAACTTACTGCTCCTGCGGTACCTGCTCCTCTTTGGTAAAGCCATGCATAGCACACCCAATGTCTAACATTGGGCACAGGCTGGAGCAGTGACGTGCTATACAGAGCTCCTGCCTGTACCCGTTCACTCTACCAAAAGCTCTGGTAGAGACCAGCGGTGTGGATACAGGTAGGGGCTCTGCATAGAACATTGCTGCTCCTACAGTAATTGTGCCCACTCGGCTAAAGCCTGGCATAGCACATCGGATGTGCTATGCCAGGCATTTGCAGAGCAAGGCTGGCACCGCAGAAGTAGTAATGTGTGCTCCTGCCATTACAGCACTAACTGTGGCCTCACAGGGGAATCCACTTACATGTCAGCGCTGTACAAGTGCATGGGTTTCCAAAGCGCTACAGACACCTGAACTCCAGGTACCTATTTTGTAAGTAAAAGACGGGAAAAATATAAAGTATATCATTAAAAGTAATTATATGCCATTTAGAATAGTTTTTAATAAAACTGTCCAAAAGATTAGGTACAATTTAAAGGGGTTGTCCTAGATTCGAAAAATGTGGCAACTTTCTTCGAAAATCAGCACCACCCCGTCCATTGGTTGTGTCTATTATTGCAGCTTGGCTCCGTAGAAGTCAATGGGGCAAAGCTGCAATACCACACACAGCCTGTGGACAGGGGTGATGCTGTTTTTGGAAGAAAGCTGCCATTTTTTCTAATCCTTTACAACCCCTTTAAGTTATGTAGTAAATAGAAATCTACCAGACAGTCCACACAGTAGTAACCAAATGCGTTTGAGGCAATGATCGCATGTGGACGGTCGCTGTAACATATAATGGGATGTATAGAGAGGAGGGTAATTTGCTGTGATTTGAATAGGTCTAGAATAGACATGTATCTGATGGAAGTTTAGTTTCATTCATTCCTATGTATCTCAAAACCAATTAAATGAAACCTCATTCTTGAAAGTACAGTACTCATCTTGACCGACTCCATCTGCCACTCATTGTCACTGAACAAACAAACAATTACGGTAAAAGAGTAGGTGCAGTAGACAGAGGCATCCAAAAGACAGACACAATCACTAACTGCAAAGGTCAAGCACAGCAACTGACAGCTACTGCTTATGACAACTACAAGCCTCTGTTCTCCATGATCCAAGCAAATTGGAAGATAAATTTATATTCTTTATACATTTTTATTTAACCTGAACATTGATCCTGAAATTCATGGTCGTTTTCTGTGCCCATGTGCTTTGAAAATGAATATTAGGCCAATGCGCTATGAATATCTATCTATATGAATATACTTATGTAGATCAATATTGAACCAGATGCAGAAATCTCATGTCCTCCTTCTGTCCTGAGAAACTATTCATTAGAAGACTAGAAGACGATACAAAAGAAGCACTAGAAGACGGTACAAACAAGAAAATATAGATTTGTCTAATAGACGATGAGTGTATAATATGCAGTATATTCAATAGTAAGTGCGGAGAAGTCACTTACAATGTGGACATTTAAATCAATCTCTATATGTCAATCTGTCTTCTCAATTATTATCTCCCATATTATTTCAGTCATGGCAACAGGCATTGATCAGCCACAACATTAAAACCACTTACACGTGAAGTGAATAACATTGATTATTCCGTTACAATGGCACCTGTCAAGGGAGGGGATATGTTAGCCAGCAAGGAATCTATCAGTAGTTCAAGTTAAAGATTTAGAAGACATGGCCAAGCAGAAGGATCTGAGCAACTCTGACGAATTATGATGTATAGAAGACTGGGTCAAAGCATCTCCACAATCATGAAGGTTTGGGGGTGTTCCCAGTATGCAGTGATTTGTACATACCTTAAGTAGTCCAAAGAAGAGCAACTAGTTAACTAATGAAAGAATCACGGGTGCCCAAATATCACTGATGCACATAGGGAGTGAGAGCAGGAAAACCAAGTCTGATCCATGGAGACCTCATGTTGCAACTTACACAACACCAAATGATCAAGAAATCGTTAATGAGCACTCCATATCCTGCCACACATGGAATTTCGTTTGCTAAATTGAATATACTTGCATAAAATTACACATCTTAAAACATTCAATCAAAAAATAATCAATCAAAAATTAAAACCAATAAGTCTGGTATACCGGTATCCAACCCTACAAATAAAAACAAAAAAAACTGAAAAGCCGACTTGCGATGTTTAATTATATCTTCGGCTGAACAACACTCGTTGGCTGCCGAATGTCTGTATTAATTGATGTTCTTCCCACTATGTTTTTCCTAATAAGATCACTGTATTTGTTGAAAAGGTAGAGTTGTTATTTATAATGACATTTGAATCCAAAATATCTGCACTTGGGATGTTAACACTTGAGTAACACAATATCTCTGTATGAGAAAGTTTACTCACTGGTAGGTGTCCTTTATGTTTTCCTCATGCACCTCAAATATATGTCCCAATTTAGCTCTAACACGATTCCTGGAATCGCTCGCAGTCGCCCGCTCTCAGGGCGCTCCGGACCTTTCAACGGTGATTCTGTAATTTCTATATATGGCGTTTATATTACTTGATATCGGCACATGAAAATCACTCCCATAAATAACACCACGTTTGTTGGATAGAATATTTACTCACTGTTGGATGTCCTTTTTCAATATTCTTTTTCAATATATTTATACGGCTCGGAGTATCATCAGTATGTTGAAGTTCTTACATAACTCCCGGAGCCGCCCGTGGCTATCCACGCCCAGACGCTCCTAATCCTTCGGCGTTCCACGTGGTTAAATACAATCCTGATGGGATTCTTAGCTTTAGCGTGCCAGTCCTTTTCTCTTTGTATACAGCGAATAGTTCTGATTTTTCTTTTCTTAATCCAGTACTTTTTTCGGGGTATTTTGGTAGATGTTTATTGTATCTTAATCGCCAAGTGGCGATTAAGATACAATAAACATCTACAGTGGCGATTAAGATACAATAAACATCTACCAAAATACCCCGAAAAAAGTACTGGATTAAGAAAAGAAAAATCAGAACTATTCGCTGTATACAAAGAGAAAAGGACTGGCACGCTAAAGCTAAGAATCCCATCAGGATTGTATTTAACCACGTGGAACGCCGAAGGATTAGGAGCGTCCGGGCGTGGATAGCCACGGGCGGCTCCGGGAGTTATGTAAGAACTTCAACATACTGATGATACTCCTATCCGTATAAATATATTGAAAAAGAATATTGAAAAAGGACATCCAACAGTGAGTAAATATTCTATCCAACAAACGTGGTGTTATTTATGGGAGTGATTTTCATGTGCCGATATCAAGTAATATAAACGCCATATATAGAAATTACAGAATCACAGTTGAAAGGTCCGGAGCGCCCTGAGAGCGGGCGACTGCGAGCGATTCCAGGAATCGTGTTAGAGCTAAATTGGGACATATATTTGAGGTGCATGAGGAAAACATAAAGGACACCTACCAGTGAGTAAACTTTCTCATACAGAGATATTGTGTTACTCAAGTGTTAACATCCCAAGTGCAGATATTTTGGATTCAAATGTCGTTATAAATAACAACTCTACCTTTTCAACAAATACAGTGATCTTATTAGGAAAAACATAGTGGGAAGAACATCAATTAATACAGACATTCGGCAGCCAACGAGTGTTGTTCAGCCGAAGATATAATTAAACATCGCAAGTCGGCTTTTCAGTTTTTTTGGTTTTTATTTGTAGGGTTGGATACCGGTATACCAGACGTATTGGTTTTAATTTTTGATTGATTATTTTTTGATTGAATGTTTTAAGATGTGTAATTTTATGCAAGTATATTCAATTTAGCAAACGAAATTCCATGTGTGGCAGGATATGGAGTGCTCATTAACGATTTCTTGATAATTATATACATACGGATATAGTGGGTATATCTATTAATTAGAGCACCCGGCATTGTATTGGGAGAGTGAGCGGATCACACCTACTAGTTATCTATAACAACACCAAATGAAACAGCAATATGATGTATTTTATGAAACCTTTAAAACATGACAGTACCTGATTCAATCTCCCATACATATACGGAACCATCTTCACAACCAACAACTAGGACTTCTTCCACTGGATGCCATTTTAGAGATTTTACTGGGAACAGATGTTTTCTAGCATGGAAAAAGCAGGCTCTTTCCTGGAGGTTCAGTAGTGCCACTGAATTATCATTACATACACAGTAGATGCTCTGGAACAATTTCACCTGTCAATGGAAAAGAGAAGATAAATGACACGCTATGGATGTACAGTGCTGGCTAAAAGTATTGGCACCCCTGCAATTCTGTCAGATAAATACTCAATTTCTTCCAGAAAATGATTGCAATCACAAATGCTTTGGTAATAATATCTTCATTTAATTTGTCTTCAATGGAAAACCACAAAAAGAATTGTCAAAAAGCCAAATTGGATATAATTCCACACCAAACATAAAAAAGGGGGTGGAGAAAAGTATTAGCACCCTTTGAAAAATCATGTGATGCTTCTCTAATTTGTGTAATTAACAGCACCTGTTACTTACCTGTGGCACATAACAGGTGGTGGCAATAACTAAATCACACTTGCAGCCAGTTGAAATGGATTAAAGTTGACTCAACCTCTGTCCTGTGTCCTTGTATGTACCACATTGAGCATGGAGAAAAGAAAGAAGACCAAAGAACTGTCTGAGGACTTGAGAAGCAAAATTGTGAGGAAGCATGAGCAATCTCAAGGCTACAAGTCCATCTCCAAAGACCTGAATGTTCCTGTGTCTACCGTCGCAGTGTCATCAAGAAGTTTAAAGCCCATGGCACTGTGGCTAACCTCCCTAGATGTGGACGGAAAAGAAAAATTGACGAGTGATTTCAACGAAAGATTGTGCGGATGGTGGCTAAAGAACCTTGACTAACATCCAAACAAGTTCTAGCTGCCCTGCAGTCAGAGGGCACAACTCCGTCGGCGTCTGAATGAAAAGGGACTCTATGGTAGGATACCCAGGAAGACCCCACTAAAAAAGCCAGGCTGGAGTTTGCCAAAACTTACCTGAGAAAGCCAAAAACTTTTTGGAAGAATATTCTCTGGTCAGATGAGACAAAAGTAGAGCTTTTTGGGAAAAGGCATCAACATAGAGTTTACAGTAAAAAAAAAGAGGCCTTCAAAGAAAAGAACACGGTCCCTACAGTCAAACATGGCGGAGGTTCCCTGATGTTTTGGGGTTGCTTTGCTGCCTCTGGCACTGGACTGCTTGACCGTGTGCATGGCATTATGAAGTCTGAAGACTACCAACAAATTTTGCAGCATAGTGTAGGGCCCAGTATGAGAAAGCTGGGTCTCCCTCAGAGGTCATGGGTCTTCCAGCAGGACAATGACCCAAAATACACTTCAGAAAGCACTAGAAAATGGTTTGAGAGAAAGCACTGGAGACTTCTAAAGTGGCCAGCAATGAGTCCAGACCTGAATCCCATAGAACACCTGTGGAGAGATCTCAAAATGGCAGTTTGGAGAAGGCACCCTTCAAATCTCAGGGACCTGGAGCAATTTGCCAAAGAAGAATGGTCTAAAATTCCAGCAGAGCATTGTAAGAAACTCATTGATGGTTACCGGAAGCGGTTGTTCGCAGTTATTTTGTCTAAAGGTTGTGCTACCAAGTATTAGGCTGAGGGTGCCAATACTTTTGTCCGGCCCATTTTTGGAGTTTTGTGTAAACTTTTTTTTCATTCTCTTTTGTGTTTTTTCATTGCAAGCAAAATAAATGAAGATATTATTACCAAAGCATTTGTGATTGCAATCATTTTCTGGAAGAAATTGAGTATTATCTGACAGAATTGCAGGGGTGCCAATACTTTTGGCCAGCACTGTAAAGTGTAGATAGCTCAGCAGTTATCTACAGGACTTCAGTTTAGGAGTAGGAAGAGTAGTAGAGTAGTTCATTGCATTACTTATTGCTTTAGATACTGTAGTGTCTAGTTGTGGTTGTCCTTTGAAAAGAAATGTTTGGTGCCTGGTAAAAGGCATTGCTTGACTCCCGCCGCCCCCTCCCCAATTTGGAACTGATTGATGGCTAGAATGGAGGTCCTGAAACTCCTGTTCCTCCCCATTGCTCTTGTGAAGTTAGGAGGAACACAGGTTTTAGGATTTCCACTCTAGTGAATGACTCCGGCCTTTTGAATAAATGTGTCATCCTCCAGAAAATCAAATCTACACCAGCTTTTTTATGTCAGTTTTCAGGTTTAGGGGCCAAGATAAATTCTCCTCTATGTCTGTGTTGATTGATCATGGGCCATTATCCAATTTAGACAGGTCATAATACTTCTTGGTCTATATCTAACCACTAATACAGTAAATTATATCATTCATAATAGAAAGACTCCAAAAAGACAATCATTAGCATTCTAATTAGTATTCTAATTTAAGGACAAGTATCAAGATTAGTGCTGAGCGAAGCAATCTTCGGATGCTTCATCTGAACTTGCTTCGTTCAAAACTTCGGAATAATAATGTACAGAGATTCACCTCCGTACAGTATTAGAATGTATGGGCTCCGATGGGCCGAAGTTATTCATGAAGTTGGGCGGGATTTTGTAGAATAAGTTCGGTAATTGATTTTTAAAGTGGAAAACCACTTTAGAACTTGAAACCGGACTCTGCTTCGGTTCTGACTAGTACCTCGGAACCGAAGCTGAGTTCGGTTTCAAGTTTTAACACTAATCAAGTCCCTAGAAATCCAAGAGGACGTATCACATTTCCTGTTTCCGTCCAAAATAACGGAAACATGACGGAATGCTGGATTCCATTTTTTCTTGTCTATTCAACTCTGTTAGGATGGATTAAAACAGAATGCCTTTTAAAGTGTTCCGTTTAGCTTTCCGTTATAGCAATTTAGTTTTTTTCCATTTTAATCGCATTTGAACGGAATGTTATAATGGAAAGGAAAACGCTGATGTGATATTATATTCAAAAATTACATCCGGACCCACTCTTGAACTCTTTTAATGAGTTCATCATCACATCCAGAGTGCTCCATAGTGTCACTGCTTTTATAGTAAAGAACCCCCTTTTATGTTGATATAGAATGCAAATATACTGTATCTGTGTTTCTAGATTAATATCATGCTCATCAATTATTCTATTTTTTTCCTGTGGACACAGTCCTCTAATATTTACAGTACTTTAGCACAAATGTCATATCTCAACTGATATTATATACTGTGTAAGTGTTTATATGATAGCACCATTATGTAGTTACTTGTTTTGGATGGGAAAGAGCAGTGCAGTTCCCTTAGACATAAAAGTGCATATTGTAGATTTTTCCCACTGCAGGATGAAGACTTTTGTGTTGCCTGCTGACTGTCTGTCAAAGTTCTATGTATTTTATTCAAAAGGTCAGGCACTTTTTTAAATGTCAAGTTTAGCTGACCTAAAGCTGTCTTTTTAAATTATTTTTAACTGTACCAAAACAAAAGTGCATCAATCAATAATTAAAACAGTTTACTGAAGTTGACATGCGTCTGAAATATAGAAACAAATGTAACCGAGCTTAATCTCTAATTTAACTCTTTGGGGCTTTTCTGTGTATTGCAATAACTCAGTTAAAGGGAAACTCCTGTAAAAATTAAAACAAATAACTCAGGTAATTATTATAGATAGGGAAATCCTCCTTAAGGACTTGTCTCTGGTCTAACAGAGTTTCTGGGCTGTTTGTAAATGAGTCCTGGCAGCTTCCTAACTATAAGACCAATTACCAGAGGTGACCACACTGGATTTCCTCCCCTGCTCTTGTTCAGATCAGCACAGTCGCCTTTCAAACTTAAGAAGTGTTGGTGACACATTTTGCTAGTGCATTCGAGTAGCATCGTGATAATCCTAGTGCAAAGGTGGGAACTTAATGGGGTTGTGTGAGTTATGGAAAATATGGGCAAAAGAAGGGACTGTGATAAAGCAACAAGAACAATACCCACCCAATGGACCTTCACTGCATCCAGCAGCTCCTCTGCCTCCCACCAGTCTTTGTGTAATAGCAGCACATATCCTTTTTTACAATCGGCTTTGCAGATTTATTTATTCTATTTCCTGAACATGATTATGGGGGTGGCCATCTTGCCTGAGCTATTCTTAACAGCATTTAGAAAGCATTTTAAAAATTGCTTTACAGCAGCCACATGGGCCAGAGACACAATAGTCAGGAGGGGACCTCACTGACTTCTATGGAAAGTTTTCTAGCCATGATCTGTGACCTGTGCATAGGTCATTGTACAAGGAAAGAATAGATAAACTCTGACAATCTCCTATTGTGAATGATGGATCCTGTCTTATCTATACACAGAGGTGATATCATTACAGGCAGGATTAGAATGACAGATAAGCATGTAACTAGTGATCTGTATGTACCAAGGAGTGGCACCTATTATTAGGCTTAGTGGGCAGTAAGAAAACTGCAGGATATTATATTTTGTTTAAATATAGATATTGACATGGAAAATTAAAAACATTATCAAAAAATTTAAAAAAAAATGTTAAAAATAAAAACACAATTTAAACAATAGGTCATTTTCTGATTACACATTCCCTTTAACTGGCTGCAGCAGTGATGTTCCCACATACACATGCTGCCAATCACTGGCCCCATCATACAGCATGAAACTATCATTGCCATCATTTCCCCAAGACCTCACTGCACTTTAGCTGGTCCTGCTGAAATCAGCAGATTTGGACAACATTCTTCTAATGTGTATGACACCTTGACATTTTATCTCCTTACTTTGTAATCATTAGGTGGGACTAGCAACTTCAAGATTGCACCAGACTGCAGTATGAACTTGTGAAATATTTCCCCTGTGAAAACGTCTCTCCAAATTATAGATGAATTCTGATCCCCAGAAATGAGCCAGCTTGGATCATACTTCTCCGAGCGTCCATGTGGGTAAAGTAAACTTGTCACACTGCTGTCATGGCCTCCAAATATCTTATGAGGTAAAGAACCTATAAGCGACAAAACAAAATGAGACACAGATGTTTCTGAAAATATTCTGAATCAGTCAATCTAAAGACCCAAGGCAGGAAATAAGAAGGTTTCTTCAAGTGCCCAAGGAACAAAAGCAGCTTGTGACACATGTTGAGATTGATTTAGATGAGTACACTGGTGAACAATGCAAGGTACAGTGTGCTGGTGTTTAGCAGTG
This sequence comes from Rhinella marina, assembly GCA_900303285.1. Lineage (NCBI taxonomy): Eukaryota > Metazoa > Chordata > Amphibia > Anura > Bufonidae > Rhinella > Rhinella marina. The sequence goes on along the minus strand of ONZH01000612.1, from coordinate 121,972 downwards.
TGCAACATATTTCTCAGCAGTCGTGGGTCATGTTGGACTATGTCACTGTAGACTATGGCTCAAAGCTGGTTCTGTTTCACAAAAATATAAGTGGCAATACAGGTATGTACTATATTTTAGTCTGATATGTCTTTTCAGAATCAGGTCCTTGCTGATGCATTAAATAAATTGAAACCATTTCTAGTCGTGAACCAAGGACCTTAACCCCTTCACCCCCGGAGCTTTTTTCGGTTCTGCATTTTCGTTTTGCGCTCCCTGCCTTCAAACAGCCATAACGCTTTTATTTTTCTGTTCACATAGCTGTATGAGGGCTTGTTTTTTGCGGGACAAGTTGTACTTTCCAACGCCACCATTTAATATTGCATACGGTGTAGTGGGAAGCGGGAAAAAAATTCCAAACCGGGTGAAATTGCAAAGAAAACGCTATTCCGCTACAGTTCTACGGGTTTCTTATTTACAGCGTTCGATGTGCATTAAAACTGATCCGTTACTTTAATTCTACTGGTCAGTACGAATCCGGCAATACCTAATATGTATAGTTTTTCCTGCGTTTTCATAGTGATAAAATAATTAGAAAGTTGCCCTTTTTTTTTTTTTTTCCTTGTCAAATCTTGACCCCTATAACTTTTTGGTATTTATGTGTACAGAGCTGTATAGGGGCTCATTTTTTGCGGGACGATCTGAAGTTTTTATTGATACCATTCTGGGGTGTGTATGACTTTTTGATCACTTTTTATTTAATTTTTTTTAGAAAAAAAAAGCGACAAAAAACGGCAAATCGCCATTTGGACGCTTTTTTCCGCCACACAATTCACCGTATTGGAATTTTTTTTTTTATATTTTAAAAGTACGGGCGTTTTCAGTCACGGTGATACCCATGATGTCTATATTTATTGTTATTTATGTATTTATTTTTTACTTATACGGAAAGGGGGGTGATTTGAACTTTTACATCTTTTTTATTTTTTATATATTTTTTAACATTTTTTAATTTTTTTTTTACTATTGGAAAGCTCAAATATGGGCTTATATATTGTGGCTTTTTTTTTTTTCTTTATGAGCAATTATGGATTCTATAGACTCAGAAATCCATGAGTTGCTCATTTCTTATCCTGGCCTGCCATCTAGTGGCCAGAATAAGAATTGCACTTTGAAAACTGTAATCCTCACCAGCGAGGATTACAGTTTTCATATGGTGTACAGACACCCCGATTGGCCACACGGGGTGTCTGTACACCACCCGGAAGCGAATGCTTCCGGGTTGAAACGCAACTAGATGCCGTGATCACGTGTGATCACGGCATCTAATCAAGCAGGAAGACGCCGCCGATGGCGGTAAGTAGCGGCAAGTCTCTGCTGTTAGAAACAGCAGAGACTTGCCGGCCATGACGCCCGCCGCACCCGCGAGCGGGCGCCATGTGCCCGCATCGCCCCAGCGCCGTACATGTACGGCGCTGGGCGTGAAGGGGTTAAAGACGAACTCCTGCAAAAAATGTTATTCTCTGACCTGTTAGAAAGGTACATGATGTAATCTATAGTGAATGTCATTTTTTACCAGTGGCTGCATTTGTGAGTTATATCTCCCTGATGTTTCTTATCTGTGTCATGTAACCAGTAATCAGACTCACCAACTTACACAGAGACTTATGTGTGGACATAAGGAATGAATAGAGAAGTAACTGGCTTCCTGTCCTGGGTCAGTTGGAGATCAGAGAGTTGGTCACATGACACAGCTACAATTAGAAGAGAGGGGATAGCTCACAGATACAGTCACTGATGAGAAGATTACATTCGCTACAGATTACATCATGCACCTTTCTAACAGGTCAGAGAATAAATTTTTTTGCAGGAGTTCTACTTTAAAGAGGTATTGCACCCGAGCTGATCAACTTCTCAAAGGGGCTGCTCCACTCAGACTAAATAGTATGCCAAGCACAATACTGTGCATTATATAGTAGTTGTGCTTGGTATTGCTGAGAACATTCAAGGGAATGGGACTGAGCTTTAAAAAGGCAATGTGACCAATGGTCATGATATCACTGGCCAAGGAAGAGGACACAGAGCTCAGCAGAGTGTTTGCCTCTTCAGACATGTAATTGGGCATGCGAGGATTCGGACCCCCACCGATCAGATATTAAAGACCTATCTTGAGGGTAGATCATGAATGTTTAAATCCCAGAATATTACAGGGTGGCCCAGGAAAAAGTAGCCTGCCTCTAGAGATGAGAGAATTTATTCGCCGCTTCGTGGATTCGTATCGAATCTTGGAAATTTCCTTCTCCGAAGCGAATCCGAATTTTGTCGGATTCGCTTCGTATTATTCGTAAACGTACGCAAAAATGTGACCGCTAACTATACGTAAGATACGTATGAAACGTAAGTAAATTTACGCATTCTGCGTACGGCGGGAAAATGTTCCTCCCCCGCAAGAGCCGGAAAGTGAAGATACGCCCCCCTCAGAACTGGAAAAAAAAAAATAGTACGCTAAGGATTCGTACGCACTTTTGTATGCTCATGCTTTAACAAGTGTACGTTTGTTATTAGTGTGCAAATGTTCGCAAAACACCACATAATAACGTACAATCGAATCTTGTGAAAACTTTGACGAATATTCGGCGAAGCAAATTTTGGATGATTCGCTCATCTCTACCTGCCTCCAGCAATAGTATCACAAGATAAACGAGCAAGTGGATTATTTTTTTATAATTACCTACAAGTCACAAAATATGCTGAAAGTGGTCCTGTTCAGGTCTATACATTTTTGGCCACATCTGATTATGTTGGCTGATACTGACTGCAGCTCTTCAACAGTGATGCTGTGGATACTGTTTGTGATGTTTTCCTTCCAGGGGATGTGGATTGTTAGTGCACACTTTCTGTTTTAAATTGTCCCGCAGGTGGAGAAGTCTGGGGAATGTGGTGGCCATAACCCCTTGCCCACAGCTGCTCCTCCGTAAATAGTTCATAAACCCGTGCCAGTGAGTATCGTGAGGTGTGGCATGTGGCAGGTAAATTGCAGTATTCAAAGTTCATTTGAAGAAAATTTTGTGATACACCAACTTGCTGAGACAGTCTTCAAGTTGATTTTTGAGGGCTACTTGCAACCCGCTACTGAATTTCATGCACAAATTTAGCTGTCCTGATTGTTGGAGGCATCGTTTTTTTCATGTTTGCAGCAGAACCAGTTTGATGCCATTTCCGAACCAGACTGTGAATACAATGTTTATCTGGTGGTTTTGTTCCTGGGTACTTGTTAGCAAAGGTCTTTTGCGTTTCCTTCCTTCCACAATCAGCATCACTGTTCCAGGGAGAACACCATTGTTCTGACACAATAGGCTATTTTTATCAAACTGAATAATAAATCAGCCTTAGTTGCCCATAGCAACCAATCAGAGCTCAGCTTTCATTTCCTAGAGGGCTCTGAAAAAATGAAAGCTGAGCTCTGATTGGTTGTTATGGAGAACTAAAACAGATTTACTATTAGGCAGTTTGATTTGGAGATGACGGATTTACATGGGCCAGTGGTCAAGCTGACTATCAGGAAGGAACATTAGGATGAACGCTCATTCCTGATAATCGGCCCATGCAGAGGCGTAGCTAGAGGTTCAGCACAGGGGGGCGAAACATACTTGAGTGGGCCCCCCACTTAGTGGCTTCCCAAACTCATGTTTCCAACTTCACAGGCACATACTACTAGTTGTGGTTATAATATTGTATTAGAAAGATGACTGTATAAACTGCTAGATCATCTATGCTGTTAAGTACAGTACAATAGACTTTCTACATACCCTAGTCTAAATACTCTACCACATAATGCAGTAAAACCTGTCCCCAGTTTTTACATCACTAAACTAACAGTCCCCTGCCCCCATCCGACCTCAGATCAGCATACTGTGCCCCCATCAGACCTCAGATCAGCGTATTGTGCCCCATCAGACCTCAGATCAGCAGAATGTGCCCCCATCAGACCTCAGATCAGCCCACTGTGCCCCCATCAGACCTCAGATCAGCATATTATGCCCCCATCAGACCTCAGATCAGCAGAATGTGCCCCCATCAGACCTCAGATCAGCAGAATGTGCCCCCATCAGACCTCAGATCAGCCTACTGTGCCCCATCAGACCTCAGATCAGCGTATTGTACCCCCATCAGACCTCACATCAGCCTACTGTGCCCCATCAGACCTCAGATCAGCGTATTGTGCCCCATCAGACCTCAGATCAGCGTATTGTGCCCCATCAGACCTCAGATCACCGTATTGTGCCTCCATCAGACCTCAGATCAGCGTATTGTGCCCCATCAGACCTCAGATCAGCTTACTGTGCCCCATCAGACCTCAGATCAGTGTATTGTGCCCCATCAGACCTCAGATCAGCAGAATGTGCCCCCATCAGACCTCACATCAGCCTACTGTACCCCCATCAGACCTCAGATCAGCAGAATGTGCCCCCATCATGTGCCCCTAAATTTTTCAGCCTACTGTGCCCCCATCAGACCTCAGATCAGCGTATTGTGCCCCATCAGACCTCAGATCAGCGTATTGTGCCCCCATCAGACCTCAGATGAGCAGAATGTGCCCCCATCAGACCTCACATCAGCCTACTGTGCCCCATCAGACCTCACATCAGCCTACTGTGCCCCATCAGACCTCAGATCAGTGTATTGCGCCCCATCAGACCTCAGATCAGCGTATTGCACACCCATCAGACCTCAGATCAGCAGAATGTGCCCCCATTAGTCCTCACATCAGCCTACTGTGCCCCCATCAGACCTCACATCAGCAGAATGTGCCCCCATCAGACCTCAGATCAGCCCACTGTGCCCTCATCAGACCTCAGATCAGCATATTGTGCCCCCATCAGACCTCAGATCAGCAGAATGTGCCCCCATCAGACCTCAGATCAGCAGAATGTGCCCCCATCAGACCTCAGATCAGCCTACTGTGCCCCATCAGACCTCAGATCAGCGTATTGTACCCCCATCAGACCGCAGATCAGCAGAATGTGCCCCCATCAGTCCTCACATCACCCTACTGTGCCCCCATTAGACCTCAGATCAGTGTATTGTACCCCATCAGACCTCAGATCAGCGTATTGTGCCCCCATCAAACCTCAGATCAGCAGAATGTGCCCCCATCAGACCTCACATCAGCAGAATGTGCCCCCATCAGACCTCACATCAGCGTATTGTGCCCCCATCAGACCTCAGATCAGCGTATTGTGCCCCCATCAGACCTCAGATCAGCGTATTGTGCCCCCATCAGACCTCAGATCAGGGTATTTTGCCCCATCAGACCTCACATCAGCCTACTGTGCCCCCATCAGACCTCAGATCAGGCCACCCAGCCACATAAGATTAAAATAAAAAACCTTTCTTACCTGTCCCCACGCAGCGTTAGGTCATAGTGCGCGCCGGCCCGGAGGGCAGCCGCAGCGCGTAACAGGTAAGAAAGGTTTTTTATTTTAATCTTATGTGGCTGGGTGGGCTGATCTAAGGTCTGATGGGAGTCCCTAAATACAAGTGAGCGCTTCCATAATGGAAGTGCTCACTTGTATTCGCCTGATAGTCATCCTTGCTGGGCCCCCCCTGAGTCACTGGGCCCGGAGCCGTCGCCCCCCCTGCCCCCCCGGTAGCTACGCCTCTGGGCCCATGTAAAGGTGCCGCAGATCAGGTGACATCATGATTTATGTGGACACCTAAGCCATTATTTCTGGGCAGCAGATCGTGCTGTGTGAACCTTTACATTACAGTTCTCTACAACTTGTTCCATTGAAGTGAATGGGATTGGCCATGCACAATCACTACTAATGAACACTGTGCTCTATATGAAGCTATGTTTTATTTGGTGCTGCGTAAACCATTAGGGGGGTGCAGCACTCCGGAGAGCACCACAGCCCCTTGAGACTGCTGATTGGCAGGGATAATCCATGAATTTTTGATCTGGATAATACTTTAATATTAGGTTGCATGTTGCAGGGGTATTTTTATGAAAAATTATACAATTTGTGTGATTGCCTGATTGGAGTTGGGAAGGGATTTTTTCTCCTAAAGTGAGTTTTTTTTTCCTCTGGATCAACTTGTAGGATAACAGGCTGAACTGGATGGACAGATGTCTCTTTTCAGCCTTATAAACTATGTTACTTAATGTCCATTATACTTTCTGCTTCAACTCTTATTCCACTTTCAAGACTCTTCTCACAGTCATTCATTGTTTGCTTCCAGTAACTAAACACATGTGCACACAAGACACAGTCTGGCAAACTGAACCGTAACTGGAACTAGTTCTGTACCTGCACGCTCACATGAGCATGAACTGCTTTTTATTGTGTGGACATTAACAATTAATGACAGCAAGCAGAGATCTTATATAGTGATATAGTGAGAGTGAAAAAATAAACTGGAACGTTTTATAACCATGAGTTCAGAATTACTAGTGATAATGCATTTCAAATCATCTCTTATAGTTCCCTTCGGTGATCATATATGCATGATTTCTTCTTAAAGCCTCATCATCGTGCCCTCATCACAGTACCTCTTAATAGTGGGTGATCTTGGAGAAGTCTGGCTCTGGCAGCATGCAATGCAAATGTTATGACAATGCTGCCATCTTCACAGCCACACACCAACTTGTCCAGACTGGGAATGTAGAGGGACGCAGTGACCATGGCAAAGGCAGGACCTTCATTGGGGTTACATAGATGATCTATGATTCCTTCAGACATCGACTTGTATCTATCAAACATTTCTTGAAGAGTCACGTTAACTTTCAGCGGTATCTCTAAAAAAACAAAGCATATCAAGGGTATCGTTAAATGAAAGTGTACCAACATAAAATCCCTTCTATCCAGAACATAATAAAGAATTGTAGTCCTTATCTATGAATTTTCTTATCTACAGGATAGATGTCAGGTCAATATTTGCCAAGCTCAGTCACTTTCTCAAACAGAACTATCAATGAAATATGTTATTACTTACAAGACTTGTCTCAGAGTGAAGAAGTCTATTGTTGCCGAGCTACCCATTCTCATCTAAAGTGTGCTGCCAACCCCACCACCAGTCTAGATAAACCTTTGATAACATCTGACTGCCACCATTACCACTGACAAATGACTGCATCATCGAAAATTTCTGTAAGAACAAGGACTAGGCAGACATTTTTTCAAGAACCCTCAGTAAACTATTTACACCATAAATCTAAGACCTATTTACACAGGCCAACCTGTTCATTCCCGATAATTGCCTGCTCATCAGAGGAGGTGAATGCTGCATTTACAGGTGTATCTCAATAAATCATCGAAAACCTAATTTATTTCAGTGATTCAATTCAAAAAGTGAGACTCATATTATATAGATTCATTACATACAGAGTGATCTACATCAAGCATTTATTTCTTTTAATGTTGAAGATTATAGCTTACAGCTAATGAAAACCGAAAAGTCAGTATCTCATAAAATTTCAATATTGTGAAAATATTGTAGACTCATTGTGTCACACTCATATCAGCTTATCAACTCAAGACACCTGCTAAGGTTTCCTATGCCTTTAAATGCATTTTTCAATGATATTCTAATGCATCTGTACTTGCTTTAGTCATCTCCTCTGTATAGGGGTGAGCGGTCATTAGTACATCCCCATATAGAATAATTGTTTCTGGGCAGCCGATCCATTTTTACACAGGATCGTCTGCTGCCCAGATATGAAGCTTTAGGTGTCCACATCAACTATTCTTTCACCCTATGAATGAGCACTTGCTTGTCCCCATCACCCCCAGCACTGGCTCGTCCCCATCACCGCCTGCCATTAGCTAACCTCCCTGACTCCCCTTCCCACTAGACATTTCCCACTAGTGTGTTCTTAGGCTACTTTCACACTAGCGTTTTATAATTCCGGTATTGAGTTCCGTCATAGGGGCTCAATACCGGAATAAAACGCTTCAGTTTTGTCCCCATTCATTGTCAATGGGGACAAAACTGAACTGAAGACAACGGAATGCTCCTAACAGCAATCCGTTCTGTCTTCAGACCGGAGAGCAAACCGCAGCGTGCTCCGGCCCCACACATGTCCCTGTGGCAGCACGGATCCGGTGGCATCCTTCCCCTGCCAGATCAGGGCTGCCGCTAGTCTGAAAGAGGCCTTACACAGGCAGACAGTGTCAGCATTGACTGAACAGTGTCAACGTGTGCTGGGATAGTAGTCACTGATTTGGGGAACAGCAAATCTATCATACAGTAAAAGAAATACTCGGCACTTGAGATCAGCAAATTTGTGAAAATTCTGTTCAATTCGACAGAATCATCCATCTGACACTATTTTCGTCTGAATAAATTTGACCTGAGTTGAACATAGCCCGATTCGCTGGAAAGGTCTCTCTCTCCCTCTTTCATCCCTTTCTTTCATGTCTCTCTCTTAGGCCCGATTCATACGGTCGTGAATAGATGCGGGAATAGATGCGGCCCCATTCACCCCTCTCACCGCTAGCTCTGTGCCGCGGCTCTTTTGAAGCATGTCCTATACTTGTCCATGCACACGGACAAGTATAGGCATTTTCAATGGGGCCGCACGGAGTGTGTTCCGAGCGCTGCGGAACACACGCCGGGCGGGCCCCGTATATTATATACGGTCGTGTGAATGGGGCCTTACTCTCTCTCGTTCAGTTATCCCAAACTGAATCACATGAAATTCGAGTTTGTTAGAATCAGAACTTTTTTCCTACAAAAATAAACTTTTAGAAAACTACTCACACTCATCAAAAAGAAGGAAATGTTATTCATTAGTAGCATGGCACCTCTGGAGCTGACTTCTTTCTCATCCAGATACAACCTGAACAAGATCCATGGGGACCAAAATGTCATGAAATTGATTATATCTGGACTTCCTTTACAAATTAAAGGGGCTTTCCAAGATTTTTTTTACTGATGACCTATTCTCTGGATCTGATCAGTGTGGGTCCTGGCCTTCTCTCTGCTTTTCCTAGGCCAGTGATGACACATTCATCGGTCACATGGCCTAGGAGCACCTCAGCCATATAGATGTGAATGGGGCTTAGCTGCAATACCAAGCACAGCCACTATACAATGTACGGCACTGTGCTTGGTAAGCTGCGAGGCGGCCACAGCCCTCACAGGAGTGCTGGTGCCTTCTCAAAACAGCTGATCAGCAGGGGTGTCAGGACCAGAGAATAAGTCATCAGTATTAAATTCTATAAAAACCCTTTTAACTCAAAAACTAGATAAAGCATACATAACCTGTTACTAATGAAAAAAAGTCTTTATTTTTCATGAAGATATTGAGTGATCCAGTTGTCAATATAGTCATACATTTCCTGGAGGAATCTCTCTCTCTCTCTCTCTCTCTCTCTCTCTCTCTCTGTCTCTCTCTTTATATATATATATATATATATATATATATATATATATATATATATATATATATATGTGTTTGTGTGTGTGTGTGTGTGTGTGTATGTGTATTTGTCTAAAAGCCACATTTCAGTAAAACATACTTAGATCAGAAGTATAATGACAAAAAAGAGTTTTATCTTCTGATTGTAGATTGTTTTTGGTAGTCTTAGTGACCAGAGTGCAAAGATTGTAGGATTTTTTTGACATGTCCAGTCAGCTAAATTTACCACAGATGGACTCCAATCGAGGTGTGTGAGAGATTGGCGACCCCAGGAGCTAAATTTTAATTGTCATAGCAAATGGTCTAAATACTTATATACACGCAATATTTTATTTTTCCTTTATAATAGATTTGCAAAAAATTCTAAAATTCTATTTTTAAATTCTCTTTATGGGGTATTGAATGTAGATTGATGGGTGGGAACTTGATTTTTTTTTACTTTACCTTACCACAAGGCTACATCACTCTTTTTATTGGTTGGTTATGACCACTTAGTAAATGCTCCGCTAGGTTTCTGATATTTTTGAAGGAACCAACTTGACGGACTGGAGCTTTCCATTTTTTTTTAAATATTTTTTTTATTATAGTCACCAGATGTTTGAGAAAAACAGAACACCTTCCATCCTTTATTCATTTTATTTAATTGATTCATTTTTTGCGGGGTGTTTTTCTGTTCTTCAGACAGAACAAAATAATGGGAAAGCCAATGCAAAATTGAACAAGTCCTAATATTGAAGAAACCAAAGAAAAATCTTACCCAGTGGAGATCCATCAAACTGTGTTACTGGAACATCAGGGATGTGCCAGAAGCTGAGTTGCCCGGTCGAATCACCAGCATACAGGATTTTAAAAAATGGTTCCTTTCTTTCATTCATGAAACCCATAGTGCATAAAGAGCTCTGTTCAAATACAGCAAAGAGTTAAAAAAGAATTCACAATCTAGAAATTGTAATATCTGCATATCATAATAATCCACAGATTGTGCAGTTTTGTATTTACTTTACTTTATTCCAGGACCAATAAAGTTTACTACACACAAATACATCTCTGGAAGATTCTACAGGCAGTCATCCATTTCCCTATTCAGACCCTAATCCTAAACATGACACAGCCATGTTTATGCTTCCGTCTGATGATCCTGCTAACAGATCTGTTAGTAAATATGCTGAATTTAGTCTTAGTTCATACATTTAGGCATGGATCTGTGCCAGATCAGCAAGGACTTGTGGTTCCATTGAGGATTTTATAATTTTGGAGACAAGAACAGCACTGTTTTCACAGCCATATGTAATGGAACTGGTGGACCATTTGAATGGAGCTATGAATGCAGATGTTAAGTGAAATTCAATACTCCCATGTTACCAGACACGGTTACCTTAGTCAACTTTGCTTTCTTAATGGTATTTTTAATGTGCTCATGTATTTGCTTACCTCATGTACATTTTCACCATGGTTTTTTTTTTCAATTTAGACTCTCCTGAACATGTTTCACCATGTAATAAATCACTCTGGTTAACATCCTCTATGCAGGACTTCCTGTTGCTGTATCTAACCAAACCCATGATGCACTTCTATTTTCTCTACCACAGCTCCAGCCCCACCCCTAAAAACTCCCAGTTAATGTATAGCTCCTCCCACCAAACTAGTTACATAGATACTTCCCTATCACTTCCCCTGTTGCTGCTTTGACACGCACATGAACATAACATCACAGGAAATATGAGCTGCATGGACATGGTCATGTGACCACAGCCCAGAACACAAGATAGGAGCGATAAAGATAATATATAAGAGAAATATATGATAAACTTACAACTACTGAAAAATGATTATTTTAAAGCATTATTATTTTGGTGCAAACTGGAAAACCCCTTTTTAGATCATTACGGACTTTGTATTTGTGTTTGTATGAGGTAGATTTGTCAAAGAAATATCAGCAACTTTTTTATTCAATAACTTACAGAAATCCATGTGCTTGCTGGCCAATCAACCCAACTTTAATAAATGGAACTGATTTTTGGTTGCACAGTTTTTGTAAAGAATAAGTCACATGTGACCACCACCTTTTTGTGAACTGTTTTTTACACCTTTATTGATATTCCTCCTGGCTGGTTATAGACTTGAGACTGCTGCTACACTATATAGGGGCATTTGCGGCTAGCTTAGTTATGGAGGAGACTGTGAGATATATACACCACAGCTGTTAAGACTTGAGCCATTATCACAATAACATGTTTGTGCCTTTTAGATATCAAACTCCCATCTTGTTAACATGTAATTACGCTGTCGTATTTACACCATTTTCAGCCCATCCAGCTTTCTTTGTGTATAACTCCATTCTTTACTATTGTCCTTTTCACATCCCAAGAGCGGACGGTTCTGCCACATGTCACAATAGGTCATCTGTCATGCAGTTGTGCTATGAAAGCTATCCTCCACCTCCAGTATAATGCATAGGATTCTAACCTTAATTTTAGGCCTAGTGTACATGGATTAGACTAATGGAAGTAAAATATTTGAGAGATTTTTTTGTATGCTTTGGATAAAAAAAAAAATAATACCTCCTTTTTCACCTTTGTGGAGCACAGCAAGTGAGGGGTGATTGTTTCTTTAAGTAATCCTCCGTCACCCGGACATACACTTTTAGAGAGGCCACTGCAGAAGGAAATCAACATGAGGCTTTTAAAATGACATCAAACAAAAAGGTGACTGATGGGGTTAAAATTCTTAGCACCAAGAGAAAAGTTGCAAAGATGGTAACTAATTACTTTTGTGTTCTTGGAAATCATAGCACCATCTGCCCAATCAAGTTCTACATGGGTAATCTTATTTCTTCATCTCCTGCTGCTTCACATAAAGACTGAAGAGTGCCAAACTCAAGCCAAATGTTCTAATGTCAAAGGGGTTTTGTTATGGGTTTTGATCAAGTGTGACAAGCAGGGATTTTGTACAATGCACTTACAAACAGCTTACTTTGTACCTGGACTTATCATGCACCAGTCTTATGTGAGCCCACCTGTTCAGCAGCTGGTAGATATAGCTGTGCCCATCCTGTGTCCAGATGATAAGTCGGTTAGCAGCTAGGAACTCACCCCCAGCGAAATTCTGACCACTTTTGCAAACATCGGTGCACAGTAGGGAAAAGTCACAGTAATCATAGACCTGGAGACAAAGGGAATGGAATACTGAAGGTTAGGAAGCTAAGGATGGTAGGAGATAGAACTGATACACATTACTTTCAAGAGGCACTGGTTTAGAGCATAGCCACCTCTTTATGACACTGTTGAGAGAAAATTCCCAATTTTGGGGAATGCTATTTGCATATCATAAATGGGTTATATAACCTAAGTGCAGAGATGCACTTAAAATTTAAGACATCGATATAGTAGCACATTGGCGTTTTTCTTATCCACACCGCTTAGCATTTGCCCTTAATATGCGGTCAGTGGGAGTCTTACCACCAGAGAAAGGAGCAGCTGTGATTTCTCGATTTCCGCTGTCGTTTCACTACAGTATTCAGCAAGGAATCATCCATGTCTTCATAGCTGTAGCTGGTACTGCTTTGGCTAGTTTCATAGCTGCAGCACATTCTCCGGCAGACTGTTCCAGAAGAGAGCAGCATGCTGGGGTTCTCCAGATCCGGCATTGCTGGATAATGCTGCCTGTCTCCCAGGCCGCATTGACTGTAATGGGGTCCAGTAGAGATCTGGCTGCTACAAGGCAAATATGCCGGGAATTGGTTGAACAAAAAAAACACTGCACTCAATAGTTTTTGTCCGGCCAATTGAAGGCATTCTATGCCGGAAGAGCCTGCCAGAGAGTGTGCGACGCAATGTGAAACTAACCTCAAAAACTTGAGCAAGGCTTATATTTAGTATCAAATTCAAATGCCTCCATACTCATTTTTTCCTGTAACCCTTTTTTCTAATTATGGGGTACGAGGGTTCAAACCTGCACCAATAACACATTGATGGCCTAAGCCAAGATCTCAGAAATCTCCTTTACTCCCTGGGTCAATTGAAGGAGGCCACTATGTTGGCAGGATATGCTCATATATTAAGGTGGCCATACACGTTGGGTAAAAGTAGGTCGATGGTTGAGCAAACTTTAGATGAACAATGATCTAGATCAGAGGTCCCCAAACTTTTTACACAGGGGGCCAGTTCACTGTCCCTCAGACCACTGGAGGGCCGGACTATAAAAAAAAAAACTATGAACAAATCCCTATGCACTGCACATATCGTATTTTAAAGTAAAAAAACAAACATTGTGCCCCCATCAGACCTCAGATCAGCCCATTGTGCCCCCATCAGGCCTCAGATCAGCCCATTGTGCCCCCATCAGACCTCAGATCAGCCCATTGTGCCCCCATCAGACCTCAGATCAGCCCACTGTGCCCCATCAGACCTCAGATTAGCCCATTGTGCCCCATCAGACCTCAGATCAGCCCATTGTGCCCCATCAGACCTCAGATCAGCCCATTGTGCCCCCATCAGACCTCAGATCAGCCCACTGTGCCCCCATCAGACCTCAGATCAGCCCATTGTGCCCCATCAGACCTCAGATCAGCCCACTGTGCCCCATCAGACCTCAGATCAGCCCACTGTGCCCCATCAGACCTCAGATCAGCCCATTTTGCCCCATCAGACCTCAGACCAGCCCATTGTGCCCCATCAGACCTCAGATCAGCCCATTGTGCCCCATCAGACTTCAGATCAGCCCATTGTGCCCCATCAGACCTCAGATCAGCCCACTGTGCCCCCATCAGACCTCAGATCAGCCCATTGTGCCCCATCAGACCTCAGATCAGCCCACTGTGCCCCCATCAGACCTCAGATCAGCCCATTGTGCCCCCATCAGAACTCAGATCAGCCCACTGTGCCCCCATCAGACCTCAGAACATCCCATTGTGCCCCATCAGATGTCAAATCAGCCCAATGTGCCCCCATCAGACCTCAGATCAGCCCATTGTGCCCCCATCAGACCTCATATCAGCCCACTGTGCCCCCATCAAATAAAATAAAAAAAAACTCTCTTACCTCTTCTGCACCGCGGCCCCTCTCTGGGTCCGGCGCTCCTCTGTCTTCTCTGCCTGGACAGTCAGTGCAGCGCGGGAAGAGAAGAAAGAGAAGCGCCGGACCCGGAGCGGAGCCGCGGTGAAGGAAAGGTAAGAGAGTTTTTTATTTTATCCGCCAGGAAAAGACAGAAGTGCGGCGGGGGCCGGATAAATGGCCCCAGGGGACCGCATGCGGCCAGAAATATGAATACAAAATATATAACATAATACATTTAGTTTAATTACATAACCCGACGATACAATATATGGAGAGAGTAGGACTGGAATACAATGCCCGAGACATGTTGGGAGAGAAGTAGCAAAGTTTGGATGAGATAGTTAGAAATAATAATGGTTAGAAAGAAACCAGGAGGAGTAGGAATGAGGAGGGCGGACAGCAAGGGGAAAGGATAAAATGTCAGGGTGAATGGTTAAAGTTTTAATAGGAAGATGAAAGTGGTTGTGACAGAGTTGCCAAAGGAAATGAATGACACATGGTCCCTTGGATTTGAAGGAAGCGGATGGGCTCACTTCCCCCATATCTCAGGCATTGTATTTCAGACCAACTCTCTCCATATACCTTTGGGTTATGTACTGAGAGTCACAGAATTATGTTATATATTTTATATTCGTATGTCTGCTTCTGTACATTTTGCACACATGTCAAATGGTCATTTGTGATATTTTTTTCTTTCGTTTTTTTGCTCTTTTCTCTATATTCATAGCTTGACAAAGGGCTACTGTGGCCCGAAACGTCTGTGTATTTTAATTGGTGACACTGGACCTACAATAAAATTCCTAACTGCATTATAATTCTCTCTGAGTGACATCACTTGCGTTATATAGGTTTTTAGTAGTTCAAACTGGTCATACATGTTCAATGGCAAAGGATGAATGATCTTTCTGGCAACATTCTTCCTGGAAAGCTTATTCATAGACTACATTGGTTGGCTAAAACAATTGTTCATTTCACCTGACAAATTATCTTTTTGGTTGAATTTGTTGTTTTTAATAAACTTTAGACTACTATGTATGGCCACCTTAAAGAGGTTCTCCGGGAATTAAGAAAATGAAAATACTTAAATATTACTTTATTATAAATATATTCTCAAATACCTTTTAATATTTATAATGGCTTGTTTTGTCTGGGGAGCGATCATCTGGAGAAACAAAATGGCCGCCGTCCTATTAGTACACACAAAACCTGTCCTAATCACACAGGAGGACAAGTTACTTCACAACACTGAGCCAAAAGCTGCCCCATCCTCATCTCTGCTCTGCTTGTCAGGGATTATGATCCTGTATACAGATGATAAGAACTTTAGCTGAATCTCTGGGGAATTTAGTCCATGAGGAGACATGAAGTACAGAGAGGACGGACAGGACAGACTGTGGTAATGTGGAGCTGTGGTAATGGAGACTGTAAACAAGAGCTGATGCTCATTAGCCACATCCCCACCCTCCTCTCATGTCTCCTCATCATCTCTATTCCCACATTCACCTGTATTCGGGATCATCATTCCTGACAAGCAGAGCAGAGAGGGGGGTATGGGGTAGCTCTTTACCTCAGTGTTTTGTGTGTACTAATAGGATGGTGGCCATTTTGTTTCTCCTAATGATTGCTCCCCAGACAAAACGATCCATTATAACTAATGAAAGGTATTTGTGAATATATTTATTATAAAATAATATTTAAGTATTTTAATTTTCTTAATTCCCTTTAAGAGACTGCATTAGTCTTTAAACAGTACAGATTTTTTTTTGGGGCCAACAGCACTCCTTCCATCTAGAAAGATCAAAAATTTTGCAGCTGATGTGTTAACCAGAGCTACATTCTTTATTGACAACCTGTAGAGAGAATAAAAGATTTCATATCTCAGCCATGTAATTTCATGAAGATGAGAAGTGACACTATACAATTTTAACATCTCCATATAGTGAGAAAAATATGTATCAACACAAGCAGTTATTATGGAGGCTATTCATGATCTTCTGGTGAGAGAAACATACAGTATAATAAGAAGATCAGCACCTTCCAAGAACTGGAGCAAATCACGAGCAGTAACCTCTCCGTGAATGTGCAGAATCTCACAGCGCAGTAATTCGTCATCTCCAAACTTTTTGATTCGGTTTCATACACATTTAGCTTTTCCTGTTTGTAAAAAAATATTCATCAAAACCTAATAAATTATTGGTTATCTTTACAAAACTGCTAAATTCAATTTAACAATGTGATACTTTAAAGGGGTAATTCTATAATTTTGTTATTACATATTAATGGCCTACTGGTGACTATTCTATCTAATTTTAGAAAAAAATGGATGGATGATTGGTAGATCCTCAACATATACCATACTACTTCCTGTCCAAAGTCTTTAATTTACTCTCTGTCTGGAAATTTAGCACAACGGAGAGTGCCTCTTAGAACCTTTTGCCAGACCATCAGTCAGACCAGGGAGGGGTGCTGGCTTAATTAGAGTACAACACCTCTTGTATGCTATTCCTCTGGATAAGTCATCAGGATCTGATTGCTGGAGCTCCAACACCTGAGATCCCCACTGATCATCTGTTGTGAGCACCACAGCCTTCTCCATACTTACACAGTGCCATATGTTGTATAGTGGCTGTGCTTGGTATTGCATTCAGCCCCATTCACTTCAATGGGGCTAAGCTGCACCTAGGCCACGTGACAGATGAATGTGCTGTCACTCGGCCTACGGAAAGCAGTGAGAAGCTCCGCTGCCTTCTCAAACAGCTGATAGTCAGGGGTCCCAGGTGTCGAACCCCAACCGATCAGATCAGATTACCGTATTATTGATTGGACAGTTATGAAAGTAACAGTATACACATAACAGCCAATATTTAAGGGGGTTTTCATACATCTGAGATAGATTTGAGACACATCAGAAGATCTCACTGCATCTAAAAGTCATGGTAGAGTTTGAAGAATCATGAGATTAATATCTGGTCAGTTTTGCTTGAGTCTGGATTGGCATACCTTAAAGAGCCCCTGTCACCGCTCCTGACATGCCTGTTTCAATAGCTTCATGCATTCCCGATGTAATAACAATTCTGGAACATCTATTGTTCTGGCTCTATGTTGTGTCATTCATTTATTATTTCTACTAAAAGTTATGAATGAATTGCTAGCAGTCTGCAGTAAGGGTACAGAGGGGTGGTAACCAGTTGGGTGGGTGTACCTGTACAGACTGACTCTAACCAATCAGTGCTGCCATTTTCAGACACCCCAACTGGTAACACCCCTCTGTACCCTTACTGCAGTCTGCTAGCAATTCATTCATAACTTCTAGTAGCAATAATAATGGAATGGCACAACATAGAGCCATAAGAATAGATGTTCCAGAATTGTTATTACATCAGGAATGCATGAAGCTATTAAAACAGGCATGTCAGGAGCGGTGACAGGGACTCTTTAAGGTATGCCAATCCAGACTCAAGCAAAACTGACCAGATATTAATCTCATATTTCTTCAAACTCTACCATGACTTTTAGATGCAGTGAGATCTTCTGATGTGTCTCAAATCTATCTCAGATATATGAAAAAGTAATATGATGATAGACATTACCCTAACCCCCTTAAATATTGGCTGTTATGTGTATACTGTTACTTTCATAACTGTCAAATCAATAATACTACCAGGGGTATCTTAAAGTATAGGAGAGCATGCACAGTTGCTGATCTGGTAGTATCAGCAGAGCCTCTTCACTTGCATTGCCACTCAGAGCAATGGCGCATGCGTGATATGGACAGGGCCAGGCAAGATGTCCAGCCTTGTCAATCAAGGATAAGGAAGAGCCTCTGGAGCAGCAGGAGCAGCTCGTTCATTGCTCAAGAACTCAGTTTTGAGGAGTGAATCAATTTGCTCACCTCTACTACTGACCTGTATACTGTTCACAGATGACGAGAGATCCCACACTTTTAGCTCTCCAGCAGCAGATATTGCAACTAATGAATCTTCTGCAAAAAACATGTATGATTCAATCAATTTTTAGAACAGAGGCATAAGAGTATTATATATATATATATATATATATATATATATATATATATATATATATATATATACTTTTAAAGGGAGTCTGTCATCAGGAAATTCAATGTCCCACAAAACACATTCAGTTTGCACCAGAAAAGTAGCATTAAAAAGTCACAAACACGTGTCTATGTGACTTTTATAAAAAATAGTTATAAGTGGCTTTTTTAAGCCGTCCTCGCCACATTTCCAAAAGCCAGTGCAACAAATTTACATCACTTTTTTGATGCTATAAGTAAGGCCGGGTTCACATCACTGTTTCCTTTTCCATTCTTTTGATCCATCACAAGAACAGAAAAAAAGGATCCTGTATTTTAAGCATCTATTATGCACATTTTGCATCCGTTTTATCCATTTCTGCTGTTTTTTTTAGAACTTTTTTCTCCTAAAAACTATTACAGATGGAAATAACGGATGCTTAGGATCATTTTTTAAGTTTTTTTATAGGATTCATTTTTTTATAAGATTCATTGTTTTTTTATTTTTTTTTCTGTTCTTCTGACAGATCAGAAGAATGGAAAAAACAGTGATGTGAACCTGGCCTTATCTATACACAAATGAGTATACTGGGGATGCGGCCAAGCCAGTCTGGCTCTTCCTGCATTCTCTGCCAGCCTCCCTCTCCTTATGCCCCTTTCACACGAGCGGGAGACTCGCATGTCTCCCACAACGCATCTACAGGGCTGGACTCGGCACTGACAGGGATCGCATAGCATTATATGCGATCCCTGTCAGTGCCGGAGTCCAGCGCTGTAGATGCGTTGCGGGAGACATGTGAGTCTCCCGCTCGTGTGAAAGGGGCATTATTGATTGACAGATGCAGGTTCCTGAAGGAGAGGGAGGGTGTGGCAGAGAAAGCAGGAGAAGCCAGGGGGCACACATTGGCTTGGGTGCGCCCTCAGTGCACTTAACTGTCTGCATATGGATTAAAACTATGAGGGTCATTTATCAAACTGGTGTAAAGTAGAACTGATTTAGTTGCCCATGGCAACCAATCCGATTGCTCCTTTCATTTTACAAAGGAGCTGTCCAAAATGAAAGGTGGAATCTGATTGGTTGCTATGGGCAACTAAGCCAGTTCTACTTTATACCAGTTTGCTAACTGTCCCCTATGTTTTCTTTAGAATGACACAATGGATCAATAAATGAAAGGTATCATTACATTCAGCTGAGCTAGCCCTACTAGGTTAAACAGGGAATTTCCTGGTGACAGACTCCCTTTAGACTTAATAGCAAGGTGTATTCAAAGCACATGGGGAGATTTATTAAACTGATTTAAAGGAAAACTTGTTTAGTTTTCCATAGCAACCAGTCAGATTAGATAAATCCCCCCATGTGCTTAGTCATAAATTCTGTAAAACAAGCTATAAGAATATCTCAATAAAGCAAAATAAGATTTAGAAAAATTGCTATAATTTTGACAGCTGCGGGGGCCTCAGCTTTCAGCTGTTTCCTACGTTATTGAGAGCAGGGCCCCAGATGAAAAGAGCTGTTTCTGGTGAAACAAGTCCTTTCAGGGTCTAACTGATCAGACCATATTATGTCCTAAAATGCACTCATCTCTGACATAGGTTTTTAATCCTACCTGGTCTAATCAGATTTATTTGGATTGTATTTAGATTGGTAAGGATAAACCCAAATTCTGCCACTGTAAATTGGCAGTCATTAATATTTTATACAGTCATTTTATAATTAAATATTTTCTTTGACTGTATTACTTTCAGGTGACTGGTATAAAAGCGATACGAGGACACCAATCTTTATGTGCCTGAGGAAGGTGATGGATCCCACCAGGGGAGGGTAATAGACCTTACAGAAATTTTCCCGGTGGGCTGATGCCCAAGAGGCCGTCTGGACACTCCTCAGGGGCGACCAGTGGAAGTTTTTGGGGAGGTATTTTGTGCTGCTGGCAGTATTTTGTGATGGACTGTGGTATTTGGCTCTGTTGGGGTGGTATAATGTGCCACAATATAGTATTACTGGCACCATAGCCTTCCTCTCTATTATCTTGAGCAGGGATCAGCAACCTCTGTCACTCCAGCTGTTCTGAAACTAGAACCACCAGAATCCTCCTTTCACTTCTATGGGAATTACAAGAAAAGCTGAGTAAGTCTGCGTGCTGGGAGTTGTAGTTTCAAAGCCGCTAGAGTGCAGAAGGTTGCGGATCCCTGATTTTGGGGATAATACACGATGGAACGGCTGCTCCCCTTTCATCATGGCTCCAGAAACAAAATGGTTGATGGAGCCGGAAGTAAATTCTGTCCACTGTGTAATGGCCATGCCACTGTACTGCAGCTTAAAGGGGTTGTCTGACATCAGTAAGTGGCATTTATCATGTAGAGAAAGTTAATACAAGCCACTTACTAATGTATTGTGATTGTCCATATTGCCTCCTTTGCTGGCTTGATTCATTTTTCCATCACATTATACACTGCTCATTTGTAGGGAGATGAGAACCCCTGGATACGAGCAGTGTATAATGTGATGGAAAAATATATCCAGCCAGGAAAGGAAGCAACATGGACAATCACAATACATTAGTACGTGCCTGGTATTAACTTCCTCTACATGATAAATGCCATTGTTGAAGTTAGACAACCCCTTCAACATCCATTCACTTGAATATATATTCACACGAATGAGAGCTGATCTGCAGTGTAACATTACACATATCAAGTGTAAAGGTTCCCACAAAGCTTTAAAATTATCACATCCATTACATGGAGCCTTCCTAGGAGATACACTTGATTAGGCCATGAAACTACAGCCTTCTACAGACATGATATGTCTACCCTGGGACTTGGGTTAGATGCTGATTATTCTTCTAGATATATCCCTGTGTCTCTGTAGTACCTTGAATTCTGGTAGAGTGCACAATGCACATGCAACAAATCCAGTCTGAACACTGGGACTTGAAGGTATGAAGGACTTGCAAGGTCTTTGCATCAACAATGAGGATGTCTTGGTAGTGACCACAGCAGAGCAGCCAGCCTTCCCCTGTCATTCGGAATGAGCAATGGTAATACTGCCGACCAGCAACAACAGAAGAGAAGAATATTACTGAATGCAATACTGATTATTCTAACATAGCTTAACGTAGAGTTATTCAATGGGATCGAAAGACTTGGCTTAAATAATGCTAAAGGAAAGGACAAAACAGCCTCCGTTTATCTATTGTGCATGCTGTATTGACTGGAATGGTGCCTGGTAATGATTAGAAATGTAGATTCCCTTGTTGGCTGAGCTGTAATGAAAGCTGAGGACAGCACGGTGCACTCTGGTGTGTAACTACATGTATAATATAGAGAGCCAATGGGAGGTATAAGGATCTGACCCATGCCACCGGGCTGACCACAGATCAAATCATTGATGACCAAGATCTATCTATCTAATATCTATCTATCTATCTATCTAATATCTATCTATCTAATATCTATCTATCTATCTATCTATCTATCTATCTATCTATCTATCTATCATCATTCTATATCTATCTATCATCATTCTATATCTATCTATCTCATATCTATATCTATCTATCTCATATCTATATCTATCTATCTCATATCTATCTAATATCTATCTATCTATCTATCTATTATCTATCTATCCATCTATCTTTATATCTATAAATCTATCTATCTATCTATCTATCTATCTATCTATCTAGCTAGCTATCTATTATCATTCTATATCTATATATCTAATATCTATCTATCTTTATGTCCATCTATCTTTATGTCCATCTATCTTTATGTCCATCTATCTTTATGCCCATCTATCTATCTATCTATCTATCTATCTAGACATATATCTTTATATCTATAAATCTATCTACCTATCTATCTATCTATCTATTATCATTCTATATCTATATATCTAATATCTATCTAATATCTATCTATCTTTATGTCCATCTATCTTTATGTCCATCTATCTTTATGTCTATCTATCTTTATATCTATAAATCTATCAAATTTCTGTCTGTCTTTCTGTCCATCCGTCTCTTACAGCATGTTCATAATTATCTATATGTTACTCTGCAGAGATAGTGATGCTACATTTTGGGTTCCTGTGGCATCACTTTTAATATTGTTACAGGTACCGATAAGCTTTCCTATAGTAATGTTGTGACTGATGCGTGATACTTACACAGATTGCGGTGTGCCTATATGGCAGCTTTGCATTCTCAATGCAGTGGCCAGTGTTGACATTCCACACACACATTTCCCTGTAAGACATAACCTCAGGTTATTCCTTGTCCTTTCTACTTAGTTGGTTGGGACATTTCTATGGCGTGATTTTTTTTAAGTTTAAAAACTGTATTTAAGTGGACACCTTTCGTTTACATAGCGTTTTTGTAAGCGATTACTAGAGAAGAAAATGTTGTGGTCATTAAGAAAAATGGCATACAGAGTGTCTTTTCTTTTGTTTAGGTAATTACACCCTGCTGCCCGGCATCAAACTAACTTTAAGGCCATGCCTGGAATAAAACAAATTGTAGGTATACTGCAATTATGTCTCATCAATGTGTCACTAGAAGTATCATTCTTCAGAACTACATCCTGCACAAAATGGGCCATTTCACAGAACCTCTGCCATACATTTGAAAGCACGTGTCTTGTGATGTGCCTGTTATTTTCAAAAACCATTATTTACTCCTAAGAGTAAACAGCGCCACCATGAGGATTATTCTATGTTACCATTGTGCATTTGCAGCTTGGAGCTAAGACTGTACATTTTAAGGCTAAACTAGTGATTGAGCTTGAAAAAGTCTTGCAATCACTTTTATTTCACTGTAACATTTCGATATATTTTTATACAAAATTACACATAAGTCAAAATTGGATGCATAGTATTTACCTATGATAACGGCTATTCAGTACCAAGCATAATCAAAAGGAAATGAGAACCATACAATGAAATTCATTTAATCTGGTATCTATGGACGAGATGGGCAAATCCATTCTAAATTAATCAAATTCGATACAAATTTCCCCAAAAACTTGAATTCTAAAGAATTCAAAACATTCTCAATTCGTTATGAATAGCGTTGAGCGAATCAAAGTGAAACAAATTGACTTCAATCTGAATCTCTGGAAAATTTTCATTCACCACGAAGCAAAATGTCCTAACGCTTGGTAACTAGTGGTTACGAGGCTATTTTTTCTGAAATGGCGATAAAAATACTGAACTCATCCATTTCCTTGCGGAGAGACGTCACAGTCATCTTGATGGAAGAAACTGTGACAAATCTTGTATGATGTGTGACATCACCACGCCTGACAAGCGTGTTGACATCATCACGTCACCACAACAGTCTCTTTGAATGGATAAGATAAGTATGTATTTTTTACCTTGATTAACCCCTCAAAGGCCTAAGTTTTAATGTCAGATGCCACAATCCGTGATAAACGCAGCATCTGAGGGTTTCAATGACGGGGGGTGGAGCGATCTCCGTTTATCATCATTGTGCCCACTACATACAAAGAAATGCGCTTCATGACAAAGTAATTTCTCACAAATCAAATTTTTTTGTGAAATTCGGCGAAGCAGCTGAATTAAATTTTTTATAACTTCGCTCATCACTAGTTTTGAACAACCCATTCAGTATGGCAGTCATCATTTTACAGGTCAAAAGACATCTGCCACCAAAAAGGGATTATAATATATAATAATCTTTATACTTTTTTTAAATTTCCGGGGCAAATGGGGCACTTTCGATGATCAAATTTATTCAGACCTTAAACCCCCTCCCCTTCAGTGTTTGGAAAGAATAGAAATAAATAATTGTGCAGAATATGGAGGACATCAGGGAATGCTTTGAGGGGGTCAGGGGCTGAAGCTCAGTGCTGCATACAGGGGCTGACATGCAGCTGTTTCAGAACCTCAAAAACCAGCCACCTGCATGAGAAAAAAATTCTCATTTGAACAGAGGGACAGTTGTATTTTTTCAAAACCTCAAGTTTCTAGAAAGGGTTATTGCTAGAATAGCACCCCAATAGCATTCTGCTGCAAACGCTGAGCAATTGCATTCTTTTTTACAGTGTATTATGTATGTCTGGTGTTGAGAAAGGTGTTGCATTATAATGCTTATTCCTTGCCACTGGGTCTTGGCTCCTTCGCTAATGCTGCCTTGCTCAGTTCCACAGCTGTCAACATCGATTTTGACCGACCACAGAGGTGACCTGCCCCCCTTGCATCACATGACCAATTTCCAGTCATTGGCTGCAGTGGCACAATTGACCCCCATCTTTGCTGAAAGTTTACCAGCAGGGATTTGCATGTGGGGTGCACAGATAACATAGCGGTGGACTGTAAAAGCCAGAATCATGCGGAGGGGAGCACATAAGTATGCTTCCCTCCAGAGGTCCGGCGGGGAAGGGGAGACAAATTTTTTAAAAAGGTGTAAAACTCTTTAAAGGGGTATTCCCATCATAGACAATGGGGGGCATATTGCTAGGATATGCCCCCATTGTCTGACACCTCTGGGACACACACCTACAACAAGAACAGAGCAGGGAAATTAATGGAGGGCGCACTGCTCATGTGCAGCCGCCCTCAATTCATTTTAATGGGGCCGCCAAAAATAGTTGAGCGCTGGCTCGGTTATTTCCATCTGCCCCATAGAAAAGAATGGGAGAAGGGGCTCCGCATTCGCTCCCATTCACTTGTATGGGAGCAGCGGGAAGCAGAGCTTGGTGGTGGATGGACCACAGGAAACCTGGGGTCCTCCAGCCACAGTTCACCCTGCTCCGATCTCCTTGTAGGTGTGGGTCCCACCTCTGGGACTCTCACCTATGAGACAATGGGGGCATATCCTAGCGATACGCCCCCATTGTATGTGATAGGACAACACCTTTAATTATAGAAGAGAAAGTAAAGAGGGACATGGCTGTACATAGTAACACAGTCTTAGCTAGGACTTATGAGGAGTAATTATCTTTGCTTGTTACAATAATTTGATCAGCTTGAGGAAGTAAATTTTAAAACTGTATCTGCGGAAATCTGTGGATGTCATCTATGTCAAAATTATATTCTAGCTGCAAAGTGTCTTCCATTGTCTCACAGCTCTATAAAGGACTATACCCAGGAGTGCACCTAGCCTTTCTGCTGCCTGAGTTGATCACTTCACCACGCCTCATTGGTGGTACACCGCTGAGTATACCAGCAAAACGTAACAGAAAGTAATAATCAGGCTAATTATTGGGGATGAGCGTTTGTATAAATGCTTGTTCCCGATAACTGGCCTGTGTACAAGGTGCCAGTGATCAAGCAAATGTTTGGGTGATGATGATTTGTCAGTGATCAAGCAAATGTTTGGGTGATGATGAGTGATCATGTCGCTCTAGCAGCACTAAAAATCATTGTTCCTGTGCAGCAGATTGTACCATCTAAACAGCAGTTTTCTTCCAAGGAACAAAGATTCTCTATGGGAACAAACAATGGCTGTATAGATCTCTTGTCCTCATACAGTGGAAGTGATTGCTGTATGTAAATGCAGCCCTCATCTCTGCTGATGATCAGGTGATTATCAGGAACATTTGATTTGTTCCCAATAATTGCCTGGCACATAAGTAAGTGTAAAAGATCCTTAAAGAGGTTTTCTGAGACTTACATACTGATGACCTATTCTCGGTATCTGATCAGTGGAGGTCCAACACCTGGGATCAGGGACAACTTTTAGCAAATGAGGCAGTGGAAAAATGGCCCAAGGGTGATTAAAAAGGGTTTAGGCAGAAACCCTTCTGTCCTGTGTGGGGGGCCTGGTTTGATCCTTGCTATGGGGTCCTTACTTCTCTATGTACACCACTGCCTGGGAGTATACATTTTTATAAAAAATAATATAAAAGAATTATAAAAAAAATAGCTTCACACTTACCCATTTTCCGATCCACTAACAACATAAGGTTGTTTTTCAAATTCTCGAGCCCTTGCTAAGCATGTTATAGCAGCAGTATGACCAAATAGAATAGCTTTGGATGTAACCTGAAAATGAAGAAAAAAACATAAAATAATAGCGATAATGAATGGATTTGTAAGTGTAGAATAGTGTGTGTCTAAGGGTATGACTGCTGCGGTGATAACCACCGGTTTATCTGTTTAATATGACTAGTGTTCCTATCATCCACTATAAGACACACACTTAAACATTTAGGCCCGTTGGGCCAGATATTTCTGATTTAAGAGATGTGAACCATAAAATTATACTCCTCAATGGCTGATTCTCTCATTCCAAACAGACTCAGTCAGTATTCTTGTGTAATTACAATTCTGCTGGTCAAACCAGGATATTAATGACACAAAATTCCAGGTCACTGATGCCAGACATACTTCTAATAGGAAACTATTATTTTTTAATATGAGTTTTCCAAAATTCAAACAGGGTCCACATCAAAAGACGCAGATTTCTAGATACGTATGTGAGCTGATCAATAAAGCAACTATGCAGCAAAAATCTCTATATAATATTACTATATATGAGAGGTACAAACAAAGACTACTTGCATTTAGGGTCACTGCATTTTTGACTTACAGATGTAGCCGGGCTAAATGGAATGGATAACGTGTTAAGGAAACAATGGTGAGAAAATGTTAAAAATTGACATTTTCAATGGATTTTAATGGCTTCTATCATGAGATAACACTGTGACGAGTTGTCACAGTTCCTCTTAGTTTGATTACAGTGGGGGTGGTGATAGGAAATGTTTTATAATACACTTTATGTAGTGAACTTCTACATTTCTATGAGAAAAAATCTATCTGAATTTACCCCATTAAGGTACGGCCACACGGTCAGGCATCCTGCTGCTAAAACTTGGAGTGAATTCAGAAAAGAGAAGTTGTATCTGTCCTTTATACTTTCTCACATTTTAAGATTAACTCTTGATTCCAAAACTGCATTCAGAAACCTGACTGTGTGGCCGTGTCCTTACCACAGCTCTTTTAAATGTGCGTTGCTAAAGAAAGTCTGTCTTCACAGTTCCGCCCAGTGCACTACTGACTGTAATTACTGTAAATGTAGCTCACTGCCGCTGCCCTCACTACTGCCTAAAACTGACATATATATATATATATATATATATATATATATATATATATATATACACAAATCCAAGGAATGAGGCAGCACACCAGGCTTGTGAAAAAGTAGTGGATCTTTTATTCCTGCTACGTTTCAGCCCTGCTCAATGGGGCCATTGTCAAGCAAATGAGTAGATACACCGTGTGGCTTTATATGGGCCAAGTAGTGATTATCATACATAATTGATGAAGTGAAAAATTAACATACATAATTGTGACTACATATTAATTCATATAAAATCAGTATCAAAAACAATATTATTTTGCCAACATGATCATATAATGTGTACAAGACAATCAAACACATGATTGTAGACATAGATCTCCAAAACGGAGTACATATAATGTGTAAAGTGCCAAAAGACACCTAATTGTGGGCGTGAATATTAAAATCAGTATAGACTTACAAAAACCTGCATCTGTCATTGGTGGATCAGTGGACCGCATGCCGTGTCCCCATGAACTCGGTGCACATGTACAGCGCGTCCGGAAGCAACGGGACACATACCCACGTGACGGAGCATGTGACCAGATGGATCACCTGACAAAAAGGAACAGCCCGCCCAGCGCACATGACCAATGGAACGCACACACCCCCTGTGCGCTCCAGCAGCCGTAGCAGCGCTATGGCAAGAACCAAAAGTCAGGTAGCCTACATACTCACATCCACGACGCAGCATCCCGCATCAGGGCCGCTGTGCCATGCTACCCGGGAAAGGGGAAAAACAGCAAAAATAAATCAAAAATAAAGAGTGGACTCCTGTAGCCCGGCTCATTACCATAGGGACAATACAGATATGATATTCTTGTGCAATGTATTGGTGACCCAATAAATACCTTGTGGATAACCGGATCTGCACACAGGTCACCAATAAAATATATAGGAGAGATCACTATGCGGGACAAAACACATCCACTCAACATATAGATGTGGAGTCGGTAAAAGGGCAATGTCACTGTCCCTACCGACAACACTAAAACCAGTAACCACAGGGCGGGCAAAACACGAGGGTCAGCCGTGACTACCCGTGTCTACCTATTATGGGCACCACGGGTACGATCATAATAATGACCGCCCCCTGGTTCCAAAGTCTAACCCCTGGCACCAGCTTAAAGGGAACCTGTCATCTCCGAAACACCCCCTGAACTAGAGTAAGCATTGTATAGTGTAAGTGATGCTGAATCTGAATATGTAAGTTTTACCTTCATACTCACCTCCATTCTGATGCTGTGCTCCCACAAACCAGCAGTAAAATGCATTGACAGGACTCTTCTTTGAGTCCTCTCCAGTATATGAGTGAGCAACGGAGTCCAGTGAGTGCATTTTACTGCTGGTTTGTGGGAGCACAGCGTCAGAATGGAAGTGAGTATGAAAATAAAACTTACATATTCGGATTCAGCATCACTTACACTATACATCACTCACTCTAGTTCAGGGGATGTTTCGGAGATGACAGGTTCCCTTTAAAGTGACAGTGTGTATAACCCAAATATTGGGATCTCTCCAAAGTGAAAAAATGTGATAGCCCATTTGAGACCTGCTGAAAACAGGAGTAACAAAAATGAATAAGAGCAATAATATAATTCTTGCGGTATCCACATTTTCTCCACCAAGACACATCCAGGAAATTCTTGACAAAGTTGTCAAATACTAAAAGGGAGAGATATATAAAAATAAGTATTGGTGTAAAGCAGTATCTACTATTAACCCTACATATTACAGTACTTAAAACTGGATAACCTACAGGGGGGACAGCTGCGTACCAATAAAGTGTCATTTAATCCATGAGATTCCATTTGAATTCCACATTAAGACCATTGGGCCTAAGTGTCTGCAATCGGTGTATTCACCATAATGCTCTTTTTTTAAGCAAAAGTTCCCTATCACCTCCCCTACGAGGAGAGGGCACATGATCCAATATCATAAATTTCAAATCTCTTTCACTGTGATTATGATCAACAAAATGTTTGGGAACAGGAAGATCTTTCCTGCGCTTCCTGATTGTATAACGATGTTGATTAAGCCTCGTTTTGAGATCCCATGTAGTCTCACCTACATACAATAATCTGCATGGGCAGATAAGCAAATAGATAACAAAGGTGGAGTCACAAGTAAGATAGTGAATGTATCTGATATGTTTTTCCTGTACACGGATGTGTAAAACTGTCACCTTTGATCATATGTGAACAGTTTACACAACTGAGGCAAGGAAAACGTCCTGTCCTACGTGTAGTAATGTAGGTCTGTTTAGAGGTTTTGGTAAAGACCTCTGATTTCACCAACATGTCCCTAATATTGCGTGGTCTTCGATAAGATATCAATGGGGGAACAGTGAATTCCACAATGTTTTTATAATTACTGCGCAAGATATACCAATGCCTTTTGATGACCTCACTGATGGCATTGCTCTGGTCTGTATACGTGGTAATGAAAGGAATGCGATTCTTGGACTTATTTGGTTTATCGTCCCTGTTATCACACACAACTTTTTGGTGATGTCTTTTTAATAAAGACCTTGGATACACTCTGGCTATGAATTTATTAGTCATTTGTTGGTATCTGACCGGTAATTGTACGGGGTCCTGAAAAATTCTCTTAACCCGGAGAAACTGACTCAGGGGCAGAGAATTAATGGTAGGTCTCGGGTGACAACTATCATACCTTAGAAGTGTATTACAATCAGTCGGCTTCGTATATATGTCGGTGATCAGCTGATCACCCTCCACCCTGACTAAAGTGTCAAGAAATTGTATCTGTGTAGGGGAATGGGTGAGAGTGAACTTGATGTCTATGTCCACTGAATTCAGATATTTATGAAAAACGTCCAATGTTGTCTCAGTCCCCATCCATATTAGGAAGATGTCGTCTATGTATCTCCACCACCCCAGCACTTGGCTGAAGTGGTGGGACACATAGACGCATCTCTCCTCCAGGTCCACCATGTAAATATTTGCATACGTGGGCGCCATGTGGGACCCCATGGCAATCGGATGTGAGTATGTAGGCTACCTGACTTTTGGTTTTGCCATAGCGCTGCTGGAGCGCACAGGGGGTGTGTGCGTTCCATTGGTCATGTGCGTTGGGCGGGCCGTTCCTTTTTGTCAAGTGATCCATCTGGTCACATGCTCCGTCACATGGGTATGTGTCCCGTTGCTTCCGGACGCGCTGTACATGTGCACCGAGTTCATGGGGACACGGCATGCGGTCCACTGATCCACCAATGACAGATGCAGGTTTTTGTAAGTCTATACTGATTTTAATATTCACGCCCACAATTAGGTGGTTTTAATCACTGTCTTTTGGCACTTTACACATTATATGTACTCCGTTTTGGAGATCTATGTCTACAATCATGTGTTTGATTGTCTTGTACACATTATATGATCATGTTGGCAAAATAATATTGTTTTTGATACTGATTTTATATGAATTAATATGTAGTCACAATTATGTATGTTAATTTTTCACTTCATCAATTATGTATGATAATCACTACTTGGCCCATATAAAGCCACACGGTGTATCTACTCATTTGCTTGACAATGGCCCCATTGAGCAGGGCTGAAACGTAGCAGGAATAAAAGATCCACTACTTTTTCACAAGCCTGGTGTGCTGCCTCATTCCTTGGATTTGTATATTGAAGACTCCTGGGCCCGGAGCCATTGAGGGATTGCACCCGTCTTCACTTCGCTGTGCTGCTGACTTTTCAGTGTTTTGGTGTGTATATATATATATATATATATATATATATATATATATTTGTATCGTGTCCTGCATTCCTACCATCCCTACACTGTCAGAGGTGAGCACTGACAGTGTATGTTCCCTCTGTATCCCTGGCACGCTGAGAGCAGACAGTCTGCGCTTACTATTGAGAAGGCAGGGAGAAGTTGTTCTACAGTATATAGGGCAAGCTGTATCCTACAGTGTTTTTTTTTGTTGTTGTTTTTAAACCACTCCATTTTTTGATGCAGCTTTTGGAACCAAAGCCTGAAATGATTTCAACAGGAAGGAGAGGTTTTAGACTCTGTTCACATAATACTCATGATATTTATTTTTTGTGTAGGCAGGGAAAACTCCCAACGTACACATCAAAGGGAATCTGTCACCACAACATTATTATCTACAGTAATGCATGAGTAGTACAGGAGATAAGGAGCCCAGATCACTATTTTTTATTTTCCTACTGCCCCCCACCATTCCCCTGCTGTCAGTACCCAAAGCTGTGCTGAAATACATAGTACTGCTGTGCATGCGTGCATGCGTTCTCTCCAATATGTTAGCACAGCATCTGGACTGTATATTTCAGTGCATCTTCGAATGCTGACAGCAGAGGAATATCTTTCAAAATATGGTGATCTGGAGTCTTTATGTGCAGCACTATGTATTACTGCATATCCCCTTTAACCCTTTCAGTACTGAAGGTTTTTTCGGCTTTGCGTTTTCGTTTTGCACTCCCTGCCTTCAGACAGCCATAACTGTTTTATTTTTCTGTTCACATAGCTGTATGAGGGCTTGTTTTTTGCAGGACAAATTGTACTTTCCAACGCCACCATTTAATATTGCATATGGTGTAGTGGGAAGCGGGAAAAAAATTCCAAATCGGGTGAAATTGCAAAAAAAACACTATTCCGCTACAGTTCTATGGGTTTTTTATTTACAGCGTTCAATGTTCATTAAAACTGACCAGTTACTTTCATTCTACTAGTCAGTACGAATCCGGCGATACCTAATATGTATAGTTTTTCCTGCGTTCTGATAAAATAATTATAAAGTTGGACATTTTTTTTTTTGTCATATCTTGACCCCTATAACTTTTTGGTATTTATGTGTACGGAGCTGTATGGGGGCTCATTTTTTGCGGGGTGATCTGAACTTTTTATTGATACCATTCTGGGGTGTATGACTTTTTGATCACTTTTTATTTAATTTTTTTTTAGAAAAAAAAAGCACAAAAAACAGCGAATCGCCATTTTGACGCTTTATTCCGCCACACAATTCGCCTTATTGGAATTTTTTTTTTATATTTTAAAAGTACGGGAATTTTCGGTCACGATGATACCTATGATGTCTATATTTATTGTTATTTAGGTATTTATTTTTTAATTATACGGAAAGGGGGGTGATTTAAACTTTTATATTTTTTTATTTTTTATATATTTTTTAACATTTTTTTATTTTTTGTGATTATTTTAAAGCTCAAATATGAGCAAATAGATTGTGTTTTTTATTTTTTCTTTATGAGCAATCAGGGCTTTTTAATTTTGAATTAAAAACCGAATTTGCTCATTTCTTATCCTGGCCAGAATAAGAATTGCACTTTGAAAGCTGTAAACCTCATCAGCGAGGTTTAAAGCTTTCAGATCATGTACATTTGACCACAAGCGTGCGCTTCTGGGTTTTTGCGCTACTAGATGCCGTGATCGCATCTAATTGCTGAAGAGGAAACTGCCGATGGTGGTAAGTACCCGCAAGTCTCTGCTGTTAGAAACAGCAGAGACTTGCCGGCCATGACGCCCGCTGCACGTGCGAGCAGGCGCCATGTGTTCGCATCACCCCAGCGCTGTACATGTACGCCGCTGGGAGTGTAAGGGTTAAACACATCCATTAAGATGTATAAAAGAGTCCCTCTCACCGCTCCTGACACACCTGTTTTAATAGCTTCATGCATTCCCCATGTAATAACAATTCTGGAACATCTATTCTTATGACTCTGTCTTGTGTCATTCCTTTATTATTTCTACTAGAAGTTATGAATGAAATGCTAGCAGTCTGCATTAAGGGTACAGAGGGGTTGTAACAAGTTCGGGGGGGTGCCTGCACAGACTCACTCTATCCAATCAGTGCTGCCATTTTCAGACTGTGCAGGGACACCCCCCAAATGGTTACTTCCCCTCTGTACCCTTACTGCAGACTGCTAGCAATTCATTCATAACTTCTAGTAGAAATAATACAGGAATGGTACAACATACAGCCATAAGAATAGATGCTACAGACTTGTTATTACACTGTAAATGTATGAAGCTATTAAAACAGGCATGTCAGGAGTGGTGAGAGGGACTCTTTAATGTGATTTTAGTCTCTGTCTAGTTAATATGCCGCAAAAGTAAAAAATAACAAAATTGGAATAGGATAGTAGACTACACTATTCCATACAACAGTATCCAAGTATATGCTGACTGTGTACCTCTTTTTGCAATGGATCCCAATGTTTGATGGATGCCACTGTATGTCATCTGTTTAACAAACATCTCAGCTTACACATTAAGGCTCCATTCACACGTCCGTATTTGTGCACATCCTGGAAAATGGTCAGTTTTTTGCGGATCCGTTGTTCCGCAAAAAACTCAGTTTTTCAAGCACATCCGTTCCTTTTTTCCACAAAAAACGGAAAGGATGTATCAGTATTTCATCCTTTTTTTGCGGATCCGCAAAGGAGGAATTCTTTTTTTTTTTTTTGCAGATGACATGCAGATGCCTTTCCGCATGTCATCCGCATTTTTGCGGATCCATAGACTTTCATTGGGCTACGGACCGCAAAATCGGAAGAAAAGTAGGACAGGAGGATTTATGTTTGCGGATCTGCAAAACGGAACGGAGAAACGGATGCGGACAACATACGGTGCAATGTCCGCATTTTTACGGGACCCATTGAAATGAATGGATCTGCATACTATCTGCAAAAAATGTCCGAAATTGCGGAACGGACGCGGATAAAAAAATCAGGACTTGTGAATGGGGCCTAAATGGAGGTTATGAACGTGATGTGAACAGAGCCTAAGTCCTTCCTTTATATTTCTCATTTCTTTTGAATCCACTTCTGGCTTTGGTTCTAAAAACCGCATCGTAAATTGCAACGGCGTTTGCAAAAAAATGTGTGTGAAATAAAGCTAATAATAATAATTTCCCTGTTATCTTTATGCAGACACACAGTCAGGTTTCTTGATGCAGTTTTGAAAGCCAAATCCAGGAGTCAATTCAAAAAAGAAGAAAAGTCGTATCTGTCCTTTATACTTTCTCTCCTTTTATGATCCACTCCTGATTTTGGTTCCAAAACTGCATTCAGAAACCTGACCATTTGGTCGTACTCTAAATGTGCAATCACATGGCTTTTATCAGTTCATTTCTTTTTCATTGATCTGTGTACACATTGTATGTAAAAAAAACTTTACATTTGTGTTGAAAATTTTCTTCATGTATGTACTATATAGGCACATTCCCCTTGAAAAACAACAACAACAAAAAAACTTCATTTACAAACCTTCATGTCCATCGATAAATGCCAAAGACATATCTGCCCCTCCAGACTTCCAGTGACAATAGTTTTCTGATCGTCTGTTATCATCATGGTAGTTATGCTGTGAGCAGGGGCCCGGTTTCCCCATAAGGCCACTGCCTGAGTAGTCTCCTTCTTCATGAGCTTGACCTGAAATTGATTAAGAAAACTTAGAAAATAAGAACTAAAACGTAGGGTACAACCACATGGCGAGGTTGTGTGCTGTTCAGGTCATGGCCAGCTGTTGTCAAGAACTGAGTGACCAACATAGACAATTACAACTAGTGTGCAGCTGTACCCCACTGATCACTACAACTGAAGGGCACAAGAACCTGGCTGCGGACTGTGGCATGGGACATTAATATGTATTTTAGACACTTTTCATAGAACCTGGCACAAAATATTTCTGAATAAAAGATAAAAGCTGAGATCAACAAGTGCACCAAATGTACTAAAATCATGTACCATTTCTAAGGAAAACAAATTATTGGCTAATATGTACTGTACATCTGTCATGAAAGCATTGTAAACATGAAAGGGAGTCTGTCACCTCAGATCAGGTTATAGACTGTTTGGTCCCCATTACAATGGTACCTCTCTTGTCGGTGTCCCTCGTCGAGATCGTGAAAAATATAAATATAAACTTATGCAAATTAGCTTGGGATAAAATGTATTTTTCACGATCTTCACGAGGGACACAGACAAGAGAGGTACCATATAATGGGGGCCAAACAGTCTATAACCTGATCTGAGTGGTCTAAAACTCTCAGATTAGGTGATAGACTCCGTTTAAATAGGACCTGTCAGCTCTCAACATATCTGATTTAGCACTTTGTTGTGTTATTTCTCTGTTATTCCTCCTGGAAAATGTAAGGGTGGGTTTATACTGTGTTTTGCAGTGTTAGTTTGTTGTATGTGCAGGGAAAGCTCCTGGTACATATGTCAATAGGGTGCCGCATCCCCCGAAGGACGCTAAAATAACGTCCTCTTGACTTCCACCATTGCAATACCTTTTTATTGGTCTCATGGAATAATGCAGTATGCAGTCTGCGGCATCCAGTAAAAAATATATACTGTGGGAGCCCATGGGTGACAGATGCTATGTTTTGCATATAGGATGGCATCTGTTAGTGGTATATACTGAAGTATAGGTTGGAAAATCTTCCAACATACACCTCTGGCAGAAACATCAAAACACAGTGTGAAGGCTTAGGTTGCTTGGGAAGACATAGATGCCCGTGATGAGAACATAGTCCTGCCACTTTACAAATCACTAGTCAGACCACACATGGAGTACTGTGTACAGTTCTGGGCTCCTGTGAACAAGGCAGACATAGCAGAACTAGAGAGGGTTCAGAGGAGGGCAACTAAAGTAATAACTGGAATGGGTGGACTAGAGTATCCAGAAAGATTATCAAAATTAGGGTTATTCACTTTAGAAAAAAGACGACTAAGGGGAGATCTAATAACTATGTATAAATATATCAGGGGCCAGTACAGAGATCTCTCCCATGATCTTTTTATCCCCAGGACTGTGACTGTGACGAGGGGACATCCTCTGCGTCTGGAGGAAAGAAGGTTTGTACACAAACATAGAAGAGGATTCTTTACGGTAAGAGCAGTGGGACTATGGAACTCTCTGCCTGAGGAGGTGTTGATGGTAAGTTCACTAAAAGAGTTCAAGAGGGGCCTGGATGTATTTCTGGAGTGTGATAATATTACAGGTTATAGTTACTAGAGAGGGGTCGTTGATCCAGGGAGTTATTCTGATTGCCTGATTGGAGTCGGAAAGGAATTATTTTCCCCCTAAAGGAAAATTGGCTTCTACCTCACAGGGGTTTTTTGCCTTCCCCTGGATCAACTTGCAGGATAACAGGCCGAACTGGATGGACAGATGTCTTTTTTTCGGCCTTATAAACTATGTTACTATGTAAGGCCCCCTAAGAATACAACTGGGTGTTACCATTCCCCTGTGTCCAAGTTCTGTCCGTTGTTAAAGTAGTACAGTATGTCTTAAGTTAAAAATTATCTGCAAGTCATCTACCACTATAAGCTCACGAATGAGGAGCGTTCGTTCCTGATGATTATAATAATATAAATATATAATAATGTAATGAACCATAAATAACCACTAATTCTTGCTAATCCTGATGTGTGATTCATAGGGAGAAATATTGTGTGATAACACTTCCAGTGAATATGAGACTAACAGGAAGAGAAGAGAATAATGCTGGATGTCCAACCACTATACAAATCTGCTATTCTGTCATGGCAGAAAACATAGAAAGCTAAACCAGCTTTTGTAATTCTGAGAGTATATTGTGCCATACACAGGGGCCTTTGACCTTTCAAACTATTCAGACTGCTTTTAGGAAAAGTGCAGAATGTTTAGGTATAATTTATTTTTTTGTAAACTAGATGTAGTAGTGCTGAATTTGTTCTTTAGCATAGTTTACTTTATACACCATGTGCTGTGCACTGGAAGTAAACTCACTGCACTGTCAGAGTGGTATGCCTATGGCCCACCAGTAAAATTCATTCTTGGGGTCCGCTGTAAAGTTACATGCAAATACTACTTGCTCATCCAGCGGCAGCAGCAACAAGATGATAATGGAGGCCCCTGTAGAGACTTTTAGAGGGCAAGTCCCTGGGGAAATAAGGTGCTGGCTGGTCTGTCTCTGTATCTAGAAGTCTTCTCCACCACCCAAGACGTCTATAATAATAAACTGGGTAGTCTCCTAAACAATCTACCCAGTTTTTTCACATGAACATAGGCTGCTAGATGTGCTACATGCTATATGTAGTGCGGTCGGTCTACTGAGCTACAGTATGTGCCACTTGTGCAGTGGGTGATGGACCAAGGGCCAACCCTTGCCCAGGGGCCAACTGGGGGATTCACCTGTTCACTTGTGGCCCAGTCTGAGCCTGACCTACTCATTAGGCTTAGGCACATAAATCCTTGCTATGTACCCCTTGCATGCCACCATATGGTGCCGCATTATGGAGAGATTCTACCCTAGAAGCAAAGGTTAATATGGCTATGGATGGATTATGACAATATATTTAGTTTTTATTAAGGTATTCAGTTAGCTTCAAGTTTGATTAGTAGTTATTATCACACATCTTCTGTTCTGATATGCTTTATCAGTAGAATTTGATGCTTTGATGTTGAGAACAGTGCTTCTTTATTACATGGGTTATACCAGAAAACTATTCAAACCAGCACCAGGATCTGAATACTTTTGTAATTGCATGTAATCGAAAATTTAGCATATCCACTGAGGTATTCAATAAAATGTATCTGTATAGCTCCACCTGCTGTTTGCTCTTTTTCCTATTTTTCTGTCCACCTCGCTGAGATAGATACATGCTCAGTTCCATTCTTCAACTGCCTCCTCAGCTGCGATATGGACAGAGCTGCAGCAGACAGGACACACCCCCTGAACTGCCAGAATCTAGAGCAATGAATGTGGAGATCTCTGGATCCATGTGAGGTACAGGGATGGTTCTAGCTTTGAACATTGTGTGCTATTGGATGTCTTAATCATGGGATAGCCTGATTAAGTTACAATCTCTGTGTATGTACACTGCTATATTAACTCATTTCTCTATAAACTGTTTTTTTAAAAAAAGGCACCCGCTGCTGTATAATATAATTGCTAGGTATGTTATGTTATAGCTGTCATGCACGTACATTAATAATGCTGCCAAATACTGGCACACTTTACAACCCTCTGTAATACACTTCAGAGAACTGTTGAGTAGATTTAATATTAATTAATTTGCTGTCATGAACCAGTCATCTGCAGTTTGGAGCGACGTGGCCCTTTTACCGTGCGCTTACGGCTTACCACTGTCATTGAGCCGCTATGTTATAAAGTAGTTTGTTAAACATGAACAGTTTTCTGTCAAATGGATTCAGACTCAAACAGTTGTTTGTTATGCACAGTATTGATTAGTGGCAGGGCTCCAATGCCAATTAAGACCAGGAAAAGAAGATTTAGACTTACTCCCTGGTCAGTATTCCAGCAGTACCTGACTCATTCCTCCCCAGCTTTTTCTCCGCTAGCTGTCTGTCATTCATTTTTAAACAAGTCACAGAAATACCCCTGACATCTACATTATACAATACTGTACAAAAACCCAAACAGCCTCTTAAAGTGAAAGAGCAGTTCTCCTCGATAATAAAAAATCATCCAAACACTAGGGAATTGCTTGCAGGGTCAGACTGGGGCACTGTCAGACTTGGGTGACTAGGGCCCACCAATAAGATTTATTTTGGGGGCCCACCGAACCGATACATTCAAATATTATCTGCTCACACCAGCAAGATGCTACCAGATGACTGAATATGGGGGTTTCTGCAGCAACTTTGGGAAGGTAGGTCCTGGGGAGAAGAGGACACTGGTAGCTTTCCTCTATACCTAGAAGCCATCTCAGCTCTGATCGTGTCTATAATAATAAACTGGGGAGTTTCTTTAATAATCTATCAAGTTTTTTATATGAATATAGGCTGGTTGAGGAGCTCTACATTGAATATATGTATGTAGTGCAGTAAGTCTATTGTGTTATGTGCCACTTGTGCAGGGGGTGGGAGACTAGGGGCCCACCTCACTCAGGGGCCTACCGGGTATTCACCTGTACCCCTGTGGGCCAGTCTAAGCCTGGACTGGGAATTCTTTAGCCCACCAGAAGAAATTATCCTCGAGGTCCAAACTCTATATCACCAATTAAGTTTGATAGGTTTGAGTCACAGAAATAGACCCAATTGGCAAGTTATTGGATCCAAAGGGATCTTCTCCTGGTGTCAAAGCCTGCACTCACCAGAGGTTCCTCTAGTATTCTGGTGGGCCAGTACAACCCCGATTGCCACAGCAGGGCAAACATATTTTGTGGAGCTTTTCTCATCAGGGGCTTTATTCTGCCAGATTCTGCTCCTTAAATGAATTGGCCCGTCTAGAACATTGATCACCAGAACGGGCCCCCTGAAGTGAATATAAATCAGCCACACATGCTTGGTCACTTTTCGTTAACCATTATGATACCCAAAAAGAGTGGAGCACCGTGTAGGTGTGGTGTGCTTTCCATTCACTGGGTAAGGGACTTCCAAAAATAGCCAAGCACTGTCTCTCGGCTGTTTTTGGTACTCCCATAGAGATGAATGGAGAGCATGCCACACATGCACGGCATACTCTCCTTTACTTCAAGGGCCCCTCACCTATGTGACATTGATGGCATACCCTAGCAATCAATGTCCCAGATGGGCCAACCCCTTTAAGTGCACTGGAGGCAGAACTTCACTATGAAGTGCCGTCTGATTATATTTCACAGTTGGGATGAGGTTCGGGTGTTGGTGTGCAGAGCCCAACTATATTGTCAGTCCTCTGCACATCCAACAGCTCTCTATGCATCACACAACGAACACTTTACTACTTCATGACTATGAGGCATGCCAAACATCACCTTAACTACTCCAGTACTACGCTATCTCACAGAGCCCATGTGGTGCAATGCTACTGTATCTGCACCATGAACAGAGACCATGTTGGCCACTGTGTCCACCATTTGCAGTGCAAAAAATACTAAGATTTTAAAGGCACAGTACCCATACCATAACACAACAAGCAATGTAGCACAACTTCCCTGGCATATCAACATAAATGCACAATACACGGGGTCGTTAGAAGTATACTATTTTATAAGGGATGCTGATCAGTGCTATGAAGAATCACCCCTTATAGAATTATACAGTTCCTGGTCACATCACCATACTGAATATTGTCAAAAAAATTTGAATTTTCACAGATACAAAAGGCAGTAATTTCCATTATTATAATGGTTGCAGCTATTATGGCACGTCATCTCATTAAATGTTTATCTGACTTGTGGAATCCAGTGTCATTAGTGGTAATATTCAATACTGCAGATTATCTCACATTAGAGAATTAATACCCAAGGGGATACCTGAATGGAGAGAGAAAGGTAATTGTCCCCCTGCATCTTTAACAACCAGCTGACCAATGTTAAAAAATGGATTGATAACTACTGTAGTTAGCTCACAACATAATGAATAGTCGAAATACACAGCACTTCATCCGCTGTATAATTGTTTACTGGTCCCCAATTCTGTGAGAAAAAAGAAAATCCATACTTCACATTTTGTCCAGAGACTAGAAGAATGAAGTAATTAAACCCGTTCCAAGCAGTTATGTAATAAAACTTGCCATCATTAGATTGCAAAACACTAAAAGTTTACTGAGAATTCAGCAAATTCGAGCCTTGACTTTCCTGACCAGCAAATGAACTATTGGCAAAATGTATAATATGGATCTTTTTTCTCCCGACAAAAGTCAATGCAGTCTAAAAACAAAGGTCAGTAATGCAATGACATTGACGTCTAAATGTGGAGAAAGATCCCTATAGAAGACCAAAAAAGTCAATGCAGTCTAGAAATATTTTAGGCCACAGCAGTTACTCCTTCCCACAAATGGATGAACTATTGTGTTATAATTGTGGTCGCCTAACAACAATAGGTCTTAAAGGGGTTATGCAAGAATGGGGGAGGTTTTGGCAAACCTTCTACACTTGGCCAGACCTGTAAAGGTCTCCTAGCCTCCCAGTTCTGGCTCCCTGCTTCTTCTGCAATGCTCTGCCAATCACATTGCCTGCAGCCGTTTGTCCTGATATAAGGGGAGTCAGTCACCGCCACGGCCATTGCAGGGGATGTCAAGCCGGATGTTTACAGCAAGGGAGCGCAACGGAGTATCACAGGCCTGGAGGAAAGGGAGCGGGGAGACAGTGACAGGAAGCTGGTAAGTAAGCTAACCTTTACAGGTCAGGCCAAGTGTGAGGGGGGGAGAACCTCCTTGTGATATTGGCTGGTGGTCATGGACGACCAGTCATCTGAATAGGCTTTATTTAATATACCTCATTTCTCCTGCATCAACCACAGAAGCTCCTTTGTGAAAAGGGTTGTCTCTGATAAAGGCAGTATCAATGGAACTAACAGAGACTATAAGATGCCTCATCAGCTTAGCAGTTTCAAAGATTGTTTGCCACACTGGTCAAGATAGGCCTCATCATGATAGGCCATTGTAGGAGGATTGTGATGAGGCGGGGACTGTGCGTCTACCTGAAATGTATTCTAGTTCGTAGCTGGTGTGGATTTAAGTCATCATGGCAGTTTCCACCAATGCCACACCCCAAAATGTCAAACTATTTTTGCTCATTGCTGTATTACCAGGAATTCTGGACCCTTGAGTTCCAGCGCATTGCCACCTTCTTCTATATGTGATCTAGTCTATTATACACCAGCAAAATGTATTTAGTGTTTTCCTACATTGAAATTAAACTAAGTAGGAACAATCAGTAGTAGAATTCTTACAATTATTAAATTAAAACAATTAGATAGTGCTGGACGCACACTGCATTTAGAGCAGATTTTAGTAAAAATTTTTAGGCGCCCAGGTTTTTAGCAAGAAAAATATAAAGTTATGAACATACAGTTCATGTTTGAATCTGCTGGCCTTTGTCTTAAAAAGGACAATTCTTTGGGGATTCTAGTAATGACAACATGGGGACATCGATTGCACCTGAAACAAAATATTTTGCATTTTTCATTGTGGTTTTTTATTTATTTTTTATTTTTTGGGGGGGCATAAGCATGCAAGGATTGTATCAGTAGTTTTGAAATCATAGTCATAGTTTTTCTTGATGACATTTCACCAGTTATGCAACAGTGAAATGTACAACTGAGAAAGCCATTCAGATGACTAGCAAAATCATCATGAAGAAAAAAATACTTGCTCTGACTTATTACTACTGATATACCATGACCTGGAAAAATGAGAACCTTCACAAACACATGTGAGGGGTGGGCCCCCATACAGCACGGAATTAGCATCCGATCAGATGTACACTGGGGCAGAATCACTCCAAAAACATACTGATAGGGGATTTAGATTGTGAGCCCCATTGGTGACAGGGTGATGCTAATGTCTGAAAATGTCAGCACTAAATAAATGCGTAAAATAAAATAAATAAATAATAATCTTAACTAGACAGCCAGTCTCATGATCCACTACACTTATTACTGTAGCATACAATGTGTGATACATTTGGCACATCTCGTAAGAATTTAGACACTGAGTCGCGTTTTGATACCAAAGACAAGTTGGTATAAAATGCGGCAGAAAGTTGCATTAAAAAAAAAACTTGCTAACACTTTAGTCAATATGTTGCAAAGTTAGACAAAGGATAGACATGTGAGAAAAAGGTGGCGAGCATGGCACAGGAATCAATTCTCTTTGGCGCATTCAATAATAAATTAGTCTAAAATGAGATGCAACATTTTGGGCCAAATATGCCTGGTTTGGGGGCACAATAATCCAGAATTCAGTCGCTGCCACAATGTTAAATGTGGATCAGTGATTTAATCTGGCTTATTTTACATATAATGCAAGACTTGGTCTGGCATAAATGTGTGCCCCTTTTCTGTGACGCAAACTACAGTATGATTTCTGTTAGGAGATATAAAACTAATCCTGTCCTGCAAGGGTTACCATCCATAGAAATAAGACAGCCTCCACAGTGATAAGAAATGTCTTGTTTTATTATACTATTTAGCACATAAAACATCACAATAGCATCTTGATGAGCCCTGTGTTCTATCTTGTCACTTTTAGCCACAATGACAAAAAGCGCCATATGACAAGGGAAAATATAAAGATGCTGAAATCTAAAGAAAACAAAAACACAATTTTGCTGTGGATGCTATCTGCCACTGTACCATTACAATTTATTGCCGAGGATGAGAGTGAACACTCTATCTTCTTAGAGCACACTCTATGCCTACAAACGAGTACATTCTACAGCTATTCAATTTACTGTATTAATGGCTCTCTGCTCCCCTATCGTGTACAGCTTTTAAAGAGGATAACAAATTGCTTACTCACTGTACTAGGTGCCTTTGATTTCCTAAATATATTCCTATCAGCACTAATGCAGAAATCTATACAATTGTTCCATACAATATTTGACCTACTATAAAATGGTAGTTTATTTCCTTTAAAAATAAAGTTTTATAGCATCACTACATAATTTCAGCCCGAACTCTATCTATTCTTGTTGTATGCAGTCAAAAACGATTACCTTTCTTTGCATTCACAGCTCTTTCTAATAGAAAAGAGGGAAAAACTGTATATTAAGGGGGTTGATCCTTTAGCTGTATGTCTGGCTATAACTATAATGAATATGGTACAGATATGTGTGCGTTTTCAGATAAATAATTAGTACTGTAATTTAATCAATAAAGTCTTTTGGTAACTAGCTTATACAAAATTAAACAAAAAGTAACACACAGACAAACCCTTTATTTTACAAAACTATCACCATGGACAATTTGCACAAAACAGGCACCCATAGAAGTATTTGGGGCTCCACTTTATCTCTGAATGCCTTATTTCATAGAGAGACATACAGAGATTTATATGGAAACACGGCATATTCCATCACATGTCTTATTGGCGGACTATTCTTTCCTATAAGCAACGCGGGGCGGGGTGTCAGCTGAAGTGTTACGGTCAAGTAGACGGAGGCCCAGAATGTCTTGGTGCAA
This sequence comes from Rhinella marina, assembly GCA_900303285.1. Taxonomy (NCBI): domain Eukaryota; kingdom Metazoa; phylum Chordata; class Amphibia; order Anura; family Bufonidae; genus Rhinella; species Rhinella marina. The sequence goes on along the minus strand of ONZH01000612.1, from coordinate 77,479 downwards.
CCTTGGCACAGACTGGTCACAAACAAATGGTAAAATGCAGGTATAACAACATAGTTTACTTTGAGCACTTTGGGCACAGTAGGACAACATTATTGCCTTCACCAGCAGAGGTCAACTAAAATCAGTCTTCACCATCCAATAAGTATAGTTCGGAAACATTGCTAACAGTTCATCATGTTACCCAAATGGTAATAATGGCCCAATGATATAATCCTTCCTTGATGCAAGGGTATTATGTCTAGTTGACCTGCTCATTATACATCTGGAGTCTATATTGTATCTCTCAACCATAAAGAATCTACAGTATGTAACTGACTAAATGCCCATTGCACCAGTGTCAGAACTACGTAAGTAGTACAAGAAGTACCAGACTCCTGTGACGTAGCACAGGGCTATGTTACTGTCGGCCAGAACAATTGGCCACAAAGTCCACGTGAGTAATATGGCATACCTATTCCCATGCATTCTCATGCTTTTGTTGACTAGCCACTGTTCCCCACCAATAATGGTGCCTGGAGATTTACTTTGCCATTGCCATGTTGGTTGGGAATGGCTAAATGAATGCACTGGAGAACCACCAAAGCCTTATGTAAATACACCATACTGTAGTTATGCTCATAAAGAGCAGCACTTAAAGAGTAATAAACATGTAACTAAACATAACCAACTATACACTTGCCTAATTAAATTACAGTAGTGTGCGCTCCATGTGGCACCTCTGATGGTTGGAAATAACATATTAAAACACCGTTCACACCCTACCAAGGCATGTTGTGCCACCATCCTTTAACATACAGTATACACACTATATGGACAAAAGTATTGGGAAACACCTTTTAAACACTATACAATCAAGCACTACTAAGCCATGCAGTTTGCTTTTACAAACATTTGTGAAAGAAAAGGCTCACTGAATTCCAATCAGGGTTGCCAAACGTCCAGAAATTTCTGGACAGTCCATAAAAACAGGCAGCTTTTTTCCTCTGTTCGTGAAAAAAAATAGATGTGTCCGTGATTTTTTTGAGGCTGGTGGTACTTGACTAGATTATTTTGGTGGTAACTATCATAATTTTACAGCTCACAGTAAATGCTAGTAATAAGTTCTTATCAGTATACTGGGCTATAGACATGTATTACTTTTAATCTTTATCACTCATTATGGTTTTCCAATTTGTCCGTAAAAATTTTGTCCATCCATGATTTTGAGATAAGTTGTCCAGAAAAAGAAAAACTCTAGTTGGCAGCCCTGATTCCAGTGTGGTAATATATTAGGATGCCACCATTACAAGGCTGTTTGTGAATTTTTTTCCCTCCTAGATATTCTACCATAAACTGTGAATGGTATTATTGCAAAGCCGAAGAATTTAGGAACCACAACAACTCAGCTCTGAAGTGACAGACCACATAAAGTTTTGCCGAGCTCTGAGGCGCATAGTGCATAAAAGTCACCAATGTTCTGCTGACTCAGTAACTGCAGAGCTTCAAACCTCGTCCGGCATTAATATCAACACAACAAATGTGCACCAGGAACTTCATGACATGAGTTTCCATAGCTATAAGCCTTACATCACCAAGCACAATGCCAAACTTCAAATGAAGTGATGTAAAGCATGTCTCCACTGGACTTTGGAGTAATGGAAATGTGTTCTGTGGAGCTATGCATCAGGCTTCTCTGTCTGGCAGTCCGATGGACAAGTCTACGTTTGGTGAACATCAGGGGAAGGTTACCTGCCTGACTACATTGTGCCAGGTTTAAAGTTTAGTGGGGTTGTTTTTCAGGGATTGGCCTACGCCCCTTAGCTCCAGTGGAGGGTAATCTTAATCCTTCAGCATATAAAGACATTTTGGACAATTGTATGCTTCCAACTTTGTGGCAAAAATTTGGGGAAGGCCCTTTTCTGTTTCAGTATGAATGTGCAAAAATAAATGTCCATAAAGGCGTGATTGGATGAGTTGGATGCATAAGAACCTCTCAAATGCTTTGTATGAATGAGCAAAAGTTCCCACAGACACACTCCAAACTGTTGTAGAAAGCCTTCCCAGAAGAGTGGAACTCCATATTAATGTCTATGGATTTAGAACGAGACATCATAAAAACTCTTGTAGGTGCAATATGTAGATATCCCATACTTTTGCCCATATTTTCTATGTCTTACGTAGTTACATAGTTAATATGGTTGAAAAAAGATATCCCATCAAGTTTAACCAAGAGGTTGAACTGAAAAGCAACAGCTTGCAATTTAATTTACAAAAACTGTTGTTTTTAACTTTTTAAAGTTTTGAGACTTGGAAAATGCTGTAAACATATTATGTTTACAGTAATATCACACAAAACGTGAGGAAAATGCCATATATACAGTTTTATACAGTACATACAATGCTACAGTATATGATGTACTATGCAAGGTGAGAAGCTTTGTAGCATTGTCTCATCTTGATGCCTCCATAATGCAACATGCGTCAGCGTCCATGCAGAGATCGCAGCTGCATACTAATTGTGATAGATAGCTGGGATCCCATAGAAAAGATAGGGACGTTTTTTCACCATCCTTGCCTTCCCCATAGCTCTATCCCTGCCCAACCCACCACTCTATACACAGCGCTGCCATTTCCTGATCCGGTCCCAAAGGTCATGTGATGGCTGGGGGCCAGGAGTCTGCGGAGCTGGTGGAATCTCAGCAGACCCAGATCAGCTCTGCAGTGAGGCTGCACAACCATATACTACCTCTCTGAGGTTTGTATTCCTCTTGTAACTGGGGCTACTACGCTATGTCAGCCCCAATGACAGCAGAAAATCAGCAATAAAAAAATGTAACGTGAAATGTCCCTCAAAGGTCTTGTGTGACCTTCTGCAACATAGCTTCTAGCCCTGCCCCCAACCACCATGACCCATACATTTCATATATGAAAATTGCTGCTATAGAAAGGGGAAAACATAATAAAATATATATTCTAGTTGCAGGTTGTGCTATTGACAAAGAAAATAAAAAATGTGAAAAATAGACTACCCTTTTTTGTTGTTTTTACATTTTTCCTTTTTACAGAAAAATTTTAAAAAATAACATAAAAATAAAACCCCATGTATCACTGAAAAAAGATGCAGAAATTATTTACATAACCAAACTAAAAGAAAAAGGTTATGGCATTCAAAGATGCATGTGCTTAAAGGGGTTATCCAATCTTGTATCACCACCAGGCGCAGCCCCCACGCTGCGCTCATAGAAACAAATGGGAGCACACCGCGCATGCGTGGCCCGGCTCCCATTAATTTCTATGATGCCCCCGAAAATAGCCGAGCTCAATAGAAATGAATGCGCTCCCATGTGCTCAATAGAAATGCGCTCCCATTCATTTCTATTAGCACAGCGGGGGAAAGCGGCTCAGAGCTCCCCCGCTTTGTTCTCAATATAGGTGCGGGTCCCAGCGGTGGGACCCGCACTAATAACACAATGGGGGCATATCCTAGCGATATGCCCCCATTGTCAAAAGATGGGATAAACCCTTTAATGGAAAATGCACCCAGTCAGGAAGAGGGGTAAGTAGTCTGGTCAGGAACTGGCTATGATATTGTCTGGAATAGGGAAATGCAGGTGCAGAAAATCTGGTCACAGTAAAACAACATTCATACCATACAGGGGGTCTAATTCAGTAAAAATAACTATGAAGTCAAGGAATAGGACAGAACTCTTACTCACATACTTCTTTAAAGTCCAGTTCATATCTTCCATGGAAATAGGTGAAGTAATGCCACAATTCTTCAAAAGTTGACGGTTCTCGTCTCTATCTACCTCAGTGAACTTATTTCATTACAGCCAATGTACAGTATAACAACAGCATGGCAATAAAGTGCCTGAATTCCAGCAGCAGGTTCCATCGCCCTGTTGTTAATAAATATATATCTAAAATGTGCCTTTCAAAGTCAAAGAGTGCCGGAGGCATAATTGTGACTAATGCACTGGAGCTAATCATGACGTGTCTAACAGAGCCAGGTCTGCCTGCTCAGGCAGAAATATTCCCCAGCTTTAACCCATGGATTTCTGTACTCTGAAAATAAATGACCCGTGGATTACTTCCAAACTCCCTGCTTTAATAAAGGCTCCTAGTTCTGAACTGTTCATATGTAATACAAAGCTTTTACCATGAGAATTGGATTTTCTACTTTAGCCATTTGACAGAATGTGACAGCGTATACACAGCCAGTCACCGGAATTATTAAAAAATCTGAATCTAAGATGGCAGTATTACATTTTCCATTGCAAATTAAAAAAAAACAAAACACTTTTGTATTAACATAAAATATTCTTAAAAAGGTTTTTTTTCTCCTATAAATTGCCATCACTTTATCATTTGACCAGTGAGACACTTATCCTGAGAATTAAGGGGCAACACCTCTGGTTTAGCACCTGTATACCCTTCATTGACCATTTGGGCCAGCTGCAGTTCACACCATTACCTGGTGGGTGCGCAGGGACAACATAAACGAACACTGTGTCCCTCTCTTGCTGACTCTCGATGAGGGTTCCAATGGTCAGACCTCCACCCAGGGGCGGTCTTGGCATTTCTGGGGCCCTAAGCGAAGTTATGTCCGGGCACCCCCCCCCCAATGACGCGTCACGCCCCTGATGACACGCCCTCTGATGACATGCCCTTTGATGACACGCCCTCTGATGACATGCCCTCTGATGACACGCCCCCTCCCCAATGACACCCCCCCCACACACACACACATCAAAGACTTTTTTAACAATAAAATACTGTCAAACGATTAACAATTAACTCACTGTTAAACAATGAAAGAATGTTTCCACACTTATCATATATCACTCTCCTATATGTTATTCACACACACACTTGTCATATATGATTCTTCCGTTTGCCTCTGTGTCTCCTGTTTTATTTTTCTCTGTCCCTTCTTTATCACTGTCTTCCCTGCCGGCGCGCACTATGACCTGACGTCTGGTCATAGTGTGCGCCGGCAGGCAAGGCAGTGGAGCAGGGAGCCTGAGGACAGCGGCAGCCAGAACAGGTAAGTATGCTTTTTTTTAAGTGGCTGGGTGGGCTGATCTGAGGTCTGAGGGGAGCCACAAGACGCTGGTCTGAGGGGGGCACAACCCTGGTCTGAGGGGGGCACAAGACGTTGACCTGAGGTCTGAGGGGGGCACATTGTGTTGATCTGAGGTCTGATGGGGGCACATGGGGGCACATTGTGTTGATCTGAGGTCTGATGGGGGCACATTGTGTTGATCTGAGGTCTGATGGGGGCACAAGACGCTGATCTGAGGTCTGATGGGGGTACAAGACGCTGATCTGAGGTCTGATGGGGGCACAATGTGTTGATCTGAGGATTATTATCCCTGTACGGTGACATCACTGCGTTTATTATCCCTGTACGGTGACATCACTGTGTTTATTATCCCTGTACAGTGACATCACTGTGTTTATTATCTCTGTACAGTGACATCACTGTGTTTATTATCTCTGTACAGTGACATCACTGTGTTTATTATCCCTGTACGGTGACATCACTGTGTTTATTATCCCTGTATGGTGACATCACTGTGTTTATTATCTCTGTACGGTGACATCACTGTGTTTATTATCCCTGTACAGTGACATCGCTGTGTGTATTATCCCACTGCAGGAAGAGGTAAGTGGTCTGTGTTTGTGTGTTTGTTTTCTATTTTTCAGGGTCGTGAATGCAGAGGACTACGTCGGACCAGCTTTTTTTTTTTTTTTTTAATAAAATGGTCAAACAGGGGTCTGGGGGAGTGTTTATTTCAGTAAAATGTTTTATACTTGTGTGTGTGTATTTTTTTTACAATACTACAGTTTTAGTAATTACGGCTATCTACAGACGGCCCTGATTACTAATACTGGGCTTAGTACTTGCCGGTATGGCAGGCCAGCACTAACCCCAACATCTATTACCTCGGCACCCACCGCCACCAGGGGTGTCGGGAAGAGCCGGGTACCCGCAGGACCGGACCTTCAAAATTGAGGGTCTGGCTCTGGGGCGGCTGCAGGCTGGTACCATTAGGCTGGGAAGGGCCAATAACCGTGTCCCTTCCCACCCTGGTAGTGCCAGGCTGCCGCTGCTGGTTGTATCTGGCTGGCAAAGGAAAAAAGGGGGGGACCCCACTCCATTTTTTTTACAAAAATAATTAAATAATTTAAAAAAAATGGCGTGGGGTCCCCCCCCTTTTTTCCTTCGCCAGCCAGATACAACCAGCAGCGGCAGCCTGGCACTACCAGGGTGGGAAGGGACACGGTTATTGGCCCTTCCCAGCCTAATGGTACCAGCCTGCAGCCGCCCCAGAGCCAGACCCTCAATTTAGAAGGTCCGGTCCTGCGGGTACCCGGCTCTTCCCGGCACCCCTGGTGGCGGTGGGTGCCGAGGTAATAGATGTTGGGGTTAGTGCTGGCCTGCCATACCGGCAAGCACTAAGCCCAGTATTAGTAATCAGGGCCGTCTGTAGATAGCTGTAATTACTAAAACTGTAGTATTGTAAAAAAAATACACACACACAAGTATAAAACATTTTATTGAAATAAACACTCCCCCAGACCCGTGTTTGACCATTTTATTAAAAAAAAAAAAAAAAAGCTGGTCCGACGTAGTCCACCGAATCCGACGTAGTCCTCTGCATTCACGACCCTGAAAAATAGAAAACAAACACACAAACACAGAGCACTTACCTCTTCCTGCACTGGGATAATACACACAGCGATGTCACTGTACAGGGATAATAAACACAGTGATGTCACCATACAGGGATAACAAACACAATAATGTCACAGTACAGAGATAATAAACACAGTGATGTCACAGTACAGGGATAATACACACAGCGATGTCACTGTACAGGGATAATAAACACAGAGATGTCACCGTACAGAGATAATAAACACAGTGATGTCACAGTACAGAGATAATAAACACAGTGATGTCACAGTACAGGGATAATACACACAGCGATGTCACTGTACAGGGATAATAAACACAGTGATGTCAACATACAGGGATAATAAACACAGTGATGTCACCGTACAGGGATAATAAACACAGTGATGTCACCGTACAGGGATAATAATCCTCAGATCAACACATTGTGCCCCCATCAGACCTCAGATCATCAGAACTTGCCCCATCAGACCTCAGATCATCAGAATGTGCCCCCATCAGACCTCAGATCAGCGTATTGTGCCCCCATCAGACCTCAGATCATCCCACTGTGCCCCCATGAGACCTCAGATCAGCGTAATGTGCCCCCATGAGACCTCAGATCAGCGTAATGTGCCCCCATGAGACCTCAGATCAGCGTAATGTGCCCCCATAAGATTTCAGATCAGCGTAATGTGCCCCCATGAGACCTCAGATCAGCGTAATGTGCCCCCATGAGACCTCAGATCAGCGTAATGCGCCCCCATGAGACCTCAGATCAGCGTAATGCGCCCCCATGAGACCTCAGATCAGCGTAATGTGCCCCCATGAGACCTCAGATCAGGGTAATGTGCCCCCATGAGACCTCAGATCAGCGTAATGTGCCCCCATGAGACCTCAGATCAGCAGAATGTGCCCCCATGAGACCTCAGACCAGTGTAATGTGCCCCCATCAGACCTCAGAGCAGCGTATTGTGCCCCATCAGACCTCAGAGCAGCATATTGTGCCCCATCAGACCTCAGAGCTGCTCATGGGGCCCCCATCAAACCTCAGATCAGCGTATTGTTCCGCCATCAGACCCCAGATCAGCGTATTGTGCCCCCATCAGACCTCAGATCAGCAAAATGTGCCCCCATCAGACCTCAGATCAGCTTAATGTACCCCCATCAGAGCTCAGATCAGCGTATTGTGCCCCCATCAGACCTCAGATCATCCCACTGTGCCCCCATGAGACCTCAGATCAGCGTAATGTGCCCCCATGAGACCTCAGATCAGGGTAATGTGCCCCCATCAGACCTCAGATCAGCTTATTGTGCCGCCATCAGACCTCAGATCAGCGTAATGTGCCCCCATGAGACCTCAGATCAGCGTAATGCGCCCCCATGAGACCTCAGATCAGCGTAATGCGCCCCCATGAGACCTCAGATCAGCGTAATGTGCCCCCATGAGACCTCAGATCAGAGTAATGTGCCCCCATGAGACCTCAGATCAGCGTAATGTGCCCCCATGAGACCTCAGATCAGCAGAATGTGCCCCCATGAGACCTCAGACCAGCGTAATGTGCCCCCATCAGACCTCAGAGCAGCGTATTGTGCCCCCATCAGACCTCAGAGCAGCATATTGTGCCCCATCAGACCTCAGAGCTGCTCATGGGGCCCCCATCAAACCTCAGATCAGCGTATTGTTCCGCCATCAGACCCCAGATCAGCGTATTGTGCCCCCATCAGACCTCAGATCAGCAAAATGTGCCCCCATCAGACCTCAGATCAGCGTATTGTGCCCCCATCAGACCTCAGATCATCCCACTGTGCCCCCATGAGACCTCAGATCAGCGTAATGTGCCCCCATGAGACCTCAGATCAGGGTAATGTGCCCCCATCAGACCTCAGATCAGCTTATTGTGCCGCCATCAGACCTCAGATCATCCCACCCAGCCACATAAGAGTAAAATAAAAAGCTTTCTTACCTGTCCTGCGGCTGCCCTCCGGTTCGGCGCTCCACTCTCTTCCCTGGCTGGCGCGCACTATGACCTGACGCTGCGCAGCGTCAGGTCATAGTGCACGCCGGCCAGGGAACAGAGTGGAGCGCCGGACCGGAGGGCAGCCGCAGGACAGGTAAGAAAGCTTTTTTATTTTACTCTTATGTGGCTGGGTGGGATGTATTAGGAGGGCTGGCGGTCTTGGGCACAACAGCGGAGCGTGGGGGCCCCCTTAGACGTCGGGGGCCCCACGCAAATGAATAGGATGCGTGGTGCCCAAGACCGCCCCTGCCTCCACCAATCATAAACTGATGGAAAATCCTAGCAATATGCCATTACTTTATATCATTAGGAAAGTTGTTGCATTTTTTTCTACTCTTTCTTAGCTTCATATGCTCATAAGGCCTCATGCATACGACCGTTGTTTGGGTCCGCATCCGCGCCGAATATTTTATGGCTCGGATGCGGCCCAATTAACTTCAATGGGACCGCAAAATATGCGGACAGCACTCTGTGTGCTGTCCGCATCTGTTGCTCTGTTCCATGGCCCCGCAAAATAAATAGAACATGTCCTATTTTTGTCCGTTTTGTGGACAAGAATAGGCATTTCTGTAATAGGTAGCCCATTCTGTTCCGCAAATTGTGGAACGCACACGGGCAGCATCCGTGTTTTGCGGATGGCACGGCCGTGTGCATGTAGCCTAAGTATGAGGTAGGTCATAGTTGTTGTCACTCAGACTCCCTCAAACTAGATATATCTAAGAATGGTTGTATAGAATGTTTTATAGCCTAAGAGGTGACAACAAGTCAAGGACATTTTTACAGATGGAATTTTAGTTTCAGTAATTATACATTTTCTAAGGAAATGTTCTTTATCAACACTGGCCAGGAACATCTATCTTTGATTATATGCTGGTTCTCCTTGACATTTGAGAACAACAACAAACAAAGGTGTAACTTCAAACTCCTGGGCCCTAGTGCAATGTCTGGAGCAGGACTTTCATCTACAGCACTGTACCAGTGGTGGACTGGGGTGCCTTGGACTCACCAGTAAAATTCATACTGGGAGCCCAATGTAGACCTACATTCAAATACTACCTGCTCAAACAGTGGCAGGCAGCAGTAAGACACTCAAGATAATGGATTATAGGGCACCTGCAGGCCCCTAAGGAAAGTGTATACTGGCTAGTGTGCCTCTGTGCCTAGAAGTCTACTCCGCTCCCCGATGCATCTATCATAAACTGGGTAGTCTCTTAAATAATTTAACCAGTTTTTTAGGCTGGATGAGATGCTGTAAGTTGCCTATTTGTTTGTAGTGCAGTCAATCTACTGTGCCCATCTCTGGGGCCTGCAGGGGATTCACCTGTTCCTCTTTAGGCCAGTTTGATCCTGCACAGTACCATGTGCTATTTATTGTTGTCTATTTATTTGGAAAGAGAACTCTCCACACACAAGGGCGCAGGTAGAGCTTCTGTTTCTGCACACCCTGTACCAACCCTTAAAATAAAGCTCTATTATTCAAAAGGGCTATCCAAGATAGGTCATCATTCTCTGTTTGGTGGGGGTCCAACACACAACTCCTGTGAGCGCTGTGGTTTTCTTTCAGCTCACCAAGCACAGCACCTTACATGGTATTGTGGTTGTGCTTGGTATTGCACTCATCCTCAGTTACTTACATGGAGCTGAGCTGTGCCAAGGCCATGTGACCAATTAACATTTCATCAATGACCTAGGAAAAGCTGAGAGAAGGCCGCAGAATTATTGTGAGTGCCAAACAACTGATTAGCAAGGGACCCCCACCGATCAGATACTGAAGACCAATCCAGAAGATAGGTCATCAGTTATAATGTCTTTTAAAACCCCTTTAAGACTATTCGAAAATTATAAAGAAAGAATGTCCAGCCAATGCTTTATGACCAAGTAAAGTTCTTTGACAAAGTTCTTTGTCTCCTTATTTGTCTTGAGCATGGTGGAGGAACACGCACCAGGCAGCTGCTCAGCGGAGCTGCTGTTCAGCTCTTGGTGTATACGCCTTCATAGCCCAAAACTCCTACCTATTGTCTCCATTCTGCCAAGCACGTATTTCCCCCTCTCTTTTCATTGTCATTTTGTAGCTCGGCCTCCCTTGGTGAAGTCTCCTGATGTGAGGGATGTGGTGATGTCTGTCTTAATAACTTGAAAGATGTTACAGGAAAGATCTGTCAGTAGCTGAATGAATGGCTGCAGCGGATTTCACAGTAGATACGGAACAGTTTTAAAACTGCCCAATGCCATCGAGGCAGGGGGTTACAGCTCTTCTACAGGGTGATAAGGCAATACAAATACAAAGTAACTATTTGTAGCAGTTTGAAGAGGGCCTGTCACCACAAAATACAATGCACTCTGCAGGCAGCATGCTACAGAGCAGGACAAGCTGAGCAGATTGATACATAGTTTTATTCAATAAAACTTGTAATTTGTACACACTGCCTGCAGATTGCATTGCATTTTGTAGTGACAGGTTCTTTTTAAAAAGGGGAAACACATAACAACCATATGTCCACAACCAGGATCAAAGAGTGGCAGCTCCTTAGACCTCACATTTTCCTGCAGTTTTTTAATCTGAAAAGTGGTGGAAAAGCTTGAGTCTTAAATATGACTTTGAAGATGCACACAGTTTTCTAAACACATTGGAGGAGATTTATCAAAACTGTTGTAAAGTAGAACTGGCTTACACATAGCAACCAATCAGATTCAACCTTTCATATTTCAAAGCTCGTTTGGAAAATTGAAAGTGGAATCTGATTGGTTGCTATGAGCAAGTATTTTGTGATTTTTTTGAAGCCAGAATTCTGGAGTGAAGGAATGATAAATCAGGGTTTTTGCAACTTTTCCACTCACTTGCGCATTTTTACTGCACTTTTATTGCACTCCTGTTTTGAAAAATGGTTTAAAAAATAGGTGTGATTAGCAGTGTCATAACTAGAGTGCTATGGGCCCCAGGGCAAACTTTGGATCTGGCCCCTCCCACGCCATGCCCGGTCGCATGCGATTTTTACACTCCTGGTCCCTGATCCCCCAGTTATGCCCCTGGTAATGTCTCTCACTTCCCCCAGTAATGTTCCCCACTGCCCCCATTTATGTGCCCCATTGCTCCCGGTAATGTCCCCACTGCCCCCAGTAATTTCCCCCACTGCCCCCAGTAGTGTCCCCACTGCCCCCAGTCTTCACTCACATGTAATGGGGCCCAGAACTGTCACTGTACTTCATGTTGGGCCCCATCAGATTGCTAATCTCACCTCCATCATATGCACACCAGGCCTCCAGCATCAGACCACAGCACTGCCCTATTAGAATTAGTCACAAATTAAATGGGTGGGCGGAGCCTAACCAATGTTAGTCATGTTCCATCCACCCATTTAATTTCTGACTAATTCTAGTAAGGCACATTTATCAAACAACTTGAGACATTTGATAAATCTGACAAAGTACAACAACAGAGACTCAAGCAAAACTGACTTGAGATATTCCCCTCATGATAAATGATCCCCATTCTGATGCATCACAAAAAGTGCATCATGGCATTTATAGATATGGTGTATGCCATATTTTCAGTGTACTAATGCCAGAAAACTGGCATTACTATGTATGTCCATTCTGTACTGTCGCATTGTGTATTACAATTATACTGCCATCAGAGATTCGGGAGACTCCTTGACTACATTGGGTTGAAGTGAAGAATAAAAGCTACTAATCACTGACAAAATGAACTAGGAAATGGCTTACATGACATAATTCATAACCCCTTATGTCTATCATAATATTCTCATCCTGATCAGTTTTACAGAACATTGATCTGAATCATTTAAAAAAAATAAACAAACTTCAATACATATTTAGAGGGTCAACCATGGATCTAAAGAACCTATAGAGGTACCATGTAATTATTTGGGTAGAATAACAAGGTCATGTGAGCTCTGCCAGCCTGTCCTTTGCCCTGAGCTTGGTATAATAATAACCCTTTAATGTTTAGTATAAAAAGGTTTACAATGCCCTCCATTTTCTACTTTGTGTACACCATGTACCAGGCGCTGTTTCTTCCTTATCCACTTTGCACTGGTTTTATTGTGTTGATCAAATATGAGGTTCAAATATCCTGGTTGTTTTATACACAACAGGATCCTCAGGACACCTCATTCTCCATTGTTCTTGCTGACCTCAGGCCAGCTTCCCTTACCACTCCTTAATTGTAGAAAACACTCATACCTTTCTTATATCAAGCAGAGCACAGTGAGAAAAAGGTCAGCAGGCTGGCATCTACTGACATTCTGCACCGCACCTCACGTCAATTAGATGGACAGCTATTAGAGAAGGTATTATTAGCCAGCATTACATAGAAAAATGGTTGCAAGTCATTTGTTCCATGAATGTTCAATTTTTACATTTGTATACTTATCTTCAATGACTGTTAATTTCTAGCAAGCAAGAAAGAGACAAGTTACTGTAGGTTAGTAAGTGTAACTATATACAGTAGTTGATTGACACTCGAAACTGGGAAGATTCAAATTACATTTTTCTCTCTTATTTGATCATTGGAGCAGGATTACAACGTCTTTAAATAGGCTGTATAGACCTGCACTAAATTCATCACAGTGGCTTAGGTTGGATTACAAATTTGGTAAATGGCTAGGCACCACTTTTTGGCTGGCTTAGTATGCTACAGAGTTTTTTTTACCAGAATGGTGGCACAATTTTGGTACAAAAAGGTGCATCCTAGCAGGGGTGCACCTAGCCTTTCTGCTGCCTGAGACAAAAACTGAAATGGCGCCCCATTCCTCCACTGCCAATTTCGTAACCTAACTCCTTCCTCCAGCCCTTCTGAGTAAGACATACTTGGAAAACATTACATTCAGAGCTACAAAACATACAGGGTAATACAGCGCCACATACTGTGCCAAATGTGCTTCTCAATACTATACTGCAGAAACAGATAATCCCCCTTCTGCTGCCCCCTCCTGCCCCTACCTGGTGCTGGCTGAGGCAATCACCTCACCTCGCCTCATTGGTGGTGTACCCCTGCATCCTAGGCCTCACTAAGCTGTGCCCTATTCATTCTAGGGCATGCCCCCTTGTCAAGCTAGGTGGATTTTTCTATAACTAGATGTGCTAGATTGCACCAAAGTTTGTAAAATGTTGGTGCTAACCCAATTGTTCAGGATGTAAACCTTTAAACCCACTTTTATTACAGTGAATGTACTTTTACAAATAAAGCAAATTTACAATGTAAGCTCATACTTCTGTCTTGAGATGTTACTCCTACTTTTTTCAACTTTTGCAAATTTAACAGCTGATAAATCTTGCTCAAATCAGCTCGACTGGCTAACCATACCACACAGTTTTCAAAATTGGAGTGGCGTAACAATGCAAAAAATATAACTTTTGTTAAGCAATTGAGCCTGACAATTCAGAAAGCTCTATTTTGTGACTTCTTGAAGTCAGATTTGTAGCATGCAGAGCTTGATGAATTCACCCCTTTCAATTTATCATATACATCATATTTATTAATTTGTATAGTAATTATTGCATTATTGTGTATTTAGAAAAGACCATTAAACCATTGTATTCATTGTAATCTGTATTAGTTATGTCAGGATGGTGACTGGATGCTAAAGGGGTTATCCAAATTCTAAAATATCCCCCCGGCCCCTCATATGGATTATACTTACCTGCTCCCCGGCACCCGCTTTGCTCTGGATCCCTGCACGGCTGTTGCAGCAACTCCCTGTCACTTGGATCAAAACATCCGGCGACAGGGGGAGCAGCAAATAGCAGGCTGCAACGGGGATGAGGCCCCTTGAGGAGATGCAGCAGCGGCCGTGCAGGGATCCATAACGATGCGGGTCCCGGAGGATCAGGCAAGTATAATCCATACAAGGTGCCTGGGCATTTGGGGGGATGTGTTAGAATTTGGATAGCCCCTTTAATTCCTAATGCTGGCCGTACACATGAGATAAAAGTTGGCCAGAATGGCTGATTTCAGATGAATGTCATTTGAAAAACTAGCACAAAAGGCTTCTGACAGACTAAAAAATTTAATCAGCCAAGCTGGAAAATTTTTGCAGGTGTAGGCTGAAACTGCCTGTTTATGGCATTGTCTGCCGGATTGACTATCATTTGCCATTGTGCTCAAGGACAAGGGAGTCAATTTTTTTTTTAAAAAGCTGACTCCCTGGTTGGCCAGTTTAGTTTGGCATGTGGCTGGTGGGAAAGTTCATACGAATGATCCCACGGATAACTGATTGGCTGCAATGTGGCCCATCATTGTTTCAAATGTATAGACATCTTAATGTGTATGGGAGTTGTAGAGATGAATGAATTTCCCAAAATGTATTTTGTGTCCGATTCTGTCAAATTGGTTGTTCGATTAAATTTGATCCAATATAGAAAAAAAATTGTCAGATTCAAAGGTGACCCAATTGCCCTGAGAAGTTTTTTATGATACTCTGAGGTCTAGGACTTTATCCAATCCCTTTCAAGCTCTTTAACGCCTTGATATAATGTGCAATAGCCTGGTTAAACTCATACTGCTGCACTGTCAGATTTTTTTTTATGTAAAAATAGTCCAAAAAAAGATCTTATTTTTGGTGGCATATGCCTTCTTGTCTTCCAGTCAGTAAAATTATGGCGGTGGGAAGAACCACAACTTTCAGATTCATCCAAATTACAATATCTTGGGAAATTCGGAACAAATTTGATTAATATAAAATCAATTTGTTAATCTCTGTTAAGCTGCATTTGATACCTCCACAACGTCTATAGATATTCTACTCTATGCTTGATTAGAGATGAGCGAACGTGCTCGTAACAAGCACTGTACCGCTCGGCTCCCCTGCGCTCGCCTGGGCGCAGGCAGCTGCTTCCGTCCTCCTCACCCGACGGAAGCGGCTGCCTGCGCCCATGCGAGCACAGGGGAGCCGAGCGGTACAGTGCTCATTACGAGCACGTTCGCTCATCTCTGAGAATCCCTTATTTCCACCAAACCTAAACTCATTAATAAAACTGGCAAGACCAGCATTTACATGAGTATTGTTTTTGGGCAACACATCCATTTGTTTTACTTTTTACGACTACGTTATTTAATTACCTCTTGTGCTGTGTTTGGAGTCTAACTTTAAAAATGATATGTTATGTCTCATTTTACATAGCTTTTCTGTACAGACTTGAGTTGTCATCTCAATTTATGGCCAGGATCTGCAGCTGCATTGTGCAGCGTGCCATAAAGTATGATGCTTTATTTCTTTAGAATCAGAGGGGTGTACAACATGTTGGAGAGAAATATACTTCAGATTCCTTTACCACTCGACGGCAGCTCCATAGATTTTACTATAAATCTATTAGCATATGAGATATACCGTCATCACCGAGATGGAATCTAAATGCTACAATAAAAAATAACTGATGAGCAACCATAGAGATGACCTCGACATCCCATCCACCCACCTACAAAAACACCGTAATTTACTGCACAATATTACGAGCTTTAGCAGTTTCCAGGAGATGTTACCACTTGTGACAAAATAAAGTATGTGTTCATAATTCACATAACCATACTATTAAGCAAACTTCATCTACATCACTTGTCAAGGCTCGGAGAGGCTCGGTATTCAGACTGTGTGCTGAAAAATGGAAGATACCTTCCTAGATTAAATGACCGTGCTCGAAGATGAGAGAAATGTCTCATTTTGTTGCTCCTTTCTAATTAGAGGAGAAGCCATGTATGGAGAGGTAGGATGCCTCTTCTTATATCAGTGAGCAGCTGCTCTGCAGTTCACTCTGAGACAAAGAAAAAAAGAGAAGATGTGCCCTTTGACTCCACCTTGCCGTGGGTCACAGACCAGCTGGAGGGGGTTGCAAAGAAACATGGCACGTGCTGTGTCATTTTCTAGTAGGCTTACTTTTTATTTGACCAGAACGTTATGTTTTATGGATTAGCAATCAGCATACTTCAAGTCGTCTCTCTCTGTCCTCTGCAGTTGCAG
Source organism: Rhinella marina (assembly GCA_900303285.1). Classification (NCBI taxonomy): domain Eukaryota; kingdom Metazoa; phylum Chordata; class Amphibia; order Anura; family Bufonidae; genus Rhinella; species Rhinella marina. The sequence continues at coordinate 60,821 of ONZH01000612.1, read as the reverse complement.
CATAAATGGCTTCAGCCCCAGCTTCACATCACAGTAGTGATGTACATACTAAGCATGTGGTCCTCTGACTGTGGAATTGGAGTAAATAACAGCTCAGTCAATCTGTCATTTAGACCCGGATTGTAATTTCGAGAATAGATTTTTTTAATCTTACCATTTTGCAGAAGTGGTCTATGGAGATACCTCTTAGGTTCATGGATTCATTTCAAAACACAATGCAGAACAATAATCTCCTAATAGCCAACCTACTGCCACCACAGAAAGTCATTTCATTTACTTAGACTTCCATTTTCCACCTCAAAATGTTCCATTTTCAGAAGCTTTATATAAGCAGCTGATTAAAAAATAAATCCCCTGAGCCTTTTGGTTCACAACAATCACACAATGATCTAAATTTAGATTTTTTTTTATTTGCAGGACAATATCTAAGGCCCTTTTGTGTAGGAGTTGGATGGTGTTCACTAGATACTTTCGGAACGGTGCACTAAGTGTTGGAAAAAAATATGGTTCAAACTGCCTTAACACTCCAGGGGCTGCTTTACGGATTTAACCCTTACATGCATCACGATGTACAGTTATGTTGTGATGCTGTGTAAGGAGTATGGAGTGGGTTCATTTGCTAAGCCCAGTATACACGTGTCGGATGCGAACTGTATAATACAGTGATGATCCCAGTCGTTTAACCCCTGAGCTGCCATGGTCAATAGCAATCACAGAATCTGTGAGGTTAGGCAGAAGGGCTTTGGCCTTCCAATCAGTGCTCCTGTGCAAAGTCGAGGGCTCTAATCAATTTCCATGACTGCCTGGGTACTTGGGAAAGTTCCCAGGCCTGTCATGGCTAGCTGCCTAAAAAGTTGTGCATAAGGCACATCTTTTCAGGCAGAGTGTCTGAATCCCATAGCCCACAATAGTATTCTATTGCGGTCTATGGTATAGATGATCAGAAGAATCGCACGTCCAAGTCCCTTAAGAGGACTAAAAATTAGAATATTAGAATTAGAATATGGATGAATATAGACTAAAAATTAGAATATGGATGAAAACATTATGTGTTGGGGCTTATAAGGCTGCATTTTAATAAGGGGACATCATATGTGTTATGGTCACATCAGGGAGCATTATAATGTGGGGGAGGCATAACAGGGCATCACATTGTGTGAGGGGCACATAAAAAGGTATAGATTGTACAAGGTGGGAAAATATAGTATTTTGCAATAAAAAAATAATGTATGTGATTAGGGCAACCAAACATAACTTTGCTTGAGGCCTCACAAATAGAACCCATGTGCATTTATTGTAGCAAAGTGTACAATGCAAGTTAAGCACATTGGTCTGTATAATAAATACAGAGATTTCCTCTGGTAACTCCAGTGTACCCCAATCCTAAAGTAAAGCATGTTGCTTATTGGTTTCATAGCATTTTTTAGCATGGCATATAATAGAATTAGCTCTCACAGACACTATGTTACATAATCAGCCATACCCCAGCTTTCCTGGTCTTTTGCAGTGCAGACATTTCTTGTTCCACAGGTTGGTGCACTTCATTTTTCTTCAGCTGAGACTCCTTGTTTTCTGAACTCTGAAGGTGTATAGTTTTATCAGGCGATTTGGACAACTGATATCAAACACAGTAGTCTACATATTGCAGTTTATTAGTGTAAACCCAGGAGCAATGTAAAAAAACCAACTGTGATCATCCCTTCTTGTTAAAATGAGATAGTGTGCGGGCAAGGGATTCAGATTTATGGGATGTCAAAGTCTGGATAGTTACATGTAGCCCTGACATTTTATTTGCAAACTAGCTGCTCCAGTAGATGATAGCTATGTAATTACATGGGTAGTCATGCTAAACTGCGATGGTGCCAGTACTTTATACAACTACTTCTTTCCGTTAGGCTACCTTCATATAACAGTGAATAATGGCCTTCACACGACCGTTTTAAGAGCAATGGTACTCTATGGGACTATTCTCATGATCATTTTTTTTTGTCTGCTCGTGAATAACAGCCCTCAAAAAATAAGAGATGGCCTTTTTTGTCCGTTTTCATGTACCGACAGCCCCATTCAATTGAAGGTGACTGGTTTTAATGGCCATTTCTCAAAAAGGCATCAGTGAAAAAAATTAATGATACAAATTGAACCATTTTGCCATTTGTAAAAGCCTTATGTTCACTATGGCTCATTCACGCAACCGTATGAATAGGTCCGCATTCGTTCCACAATTTTGCAGAACGGGAGCAGACCCATTCATTTCAATGGGGCAAAAGATGTGGACAGCACACAGTTCCCTTCCGTGGTCCCACAAAAAATATAGAGCATGTCCTATTCTTGTCCACAATTGCGGACATGAATATGAATTTTCAGGCCGTGTTTGCTGCGCGGAATTCACACGGGCCGGTATCCGTGCTTTGCAGATCTGCAATTTGCGGACTTCAAAACACTCACGACCATCTGAATAGGCCCTTAGTCATAAGGGTAAGCAATAGTGTGAGATACCTGTTATCAGGGTCTAGTAAATGCACATGCTTATCATACATTGGTGGACATTCAGCTGTCAAGATCGGTACCACATCAGGGAGACTCAATGGGGCAAGTTTACTAATAATGTTTAAAAGAAAGACATTGTAAACTTAAACTGCACCAGATTTATAATAGTGGTCCATGCTTGATGATGGCTCAGTTTTACTTTCAAAAATCAATTTGGGTACATTTTTGGACACAGGGATACATTTAAGTAATGCAATTTTCCTGCAAAGCCACTCAACCTTCCTGCAAGGCCAAGCCCCTTTGTTGAACGAAGCATGGAAAAAGTCTAAGTGCAGTGCACATTTTCAATAGCAAACATGCCCAATATGTTTTTTTTCATGGCTTTTTTGACTTGTAAACTTCAACTCCCAGCATGCACACTTGCTCTGGTCTTCTCAGAACTGCCATAGAAAGAATGGAACATGTTGGGAATTATAGTTTCTCAACAGCTGGAGTGCCGAAGGTTGCTGACCCATGGTGTAGCGTTCTGGGGGCCCTTACAAGTGGCTTTTTTCTTTAAAAAGGTGCATGCAAGGTATGGCATTTTTGAGGCACTTTTTGAAAAGACTTCTGAATAGGACTGAAAAAGTGGAAAGGAAAATTACATGCAGAAACTGTCCAAAGATCAAAATAATGGCACTAAAATTGTTGTATAAAACAATAGGCCACAAGTGCATGAAACAAAGTGGAAAAAACAATGTGTGAAAAAGCCTAAATGTTAAGCAAATCATTTACAATTATCTAAACAATTAAACTGCTAAACATTTAAATCGTTATGCATTTATATATTCATTTAATATAAATATAGTCTGAATGTGAAACTACAACTCACAGCATTGCCTGACACCGGACTATTAGTCAGGGCAGGGCACATAATTCGTGACCATGAACATGGTGGGTTTACTTGGACAGACACACACATCTGCCGAAGCTGCCTCTAATTAAACTAATGAGACCGCACTGTTCAGTGGCTCTGCATTGTTGATGGCTGCACGGTATTGAAGGTGTCGTGCAGCCATTAACAATGCAGACCGCTGTCTTCATTAGTGAAATAGGAGGCAGCTTGGCCTAACTGGCCAGGCAATACTCAACCACAGCATGGCCGCACCTGAATGCCCCAGGTCCGACCACATGTTTTTTTTGTTTTTTTTTTTAATTCAGTTTTTGAAGCCAAAACCAGGAGTGGATTTAAAAAAATAGGAGAAATTGTGTCTGTGCTGTATACTGCATAGGGGCAGACATGAAGCTGCTGTGGGGCCCTTATAGATAGGGGGCCCATCCTTTCTACTACTGGAAGAACCTCTGCAGAACCCCCTTCTCCAAAGGAACTGCACTGTTAGCAAGTACACGGAAGAGAGAGAGAAAAAAAACAGGATCCTGGAAAAAAAATGGATCCTGTTGCATCAGTTGTGATCCATGTGAGCCATTTCTGTCTGAGATCAGTTTTTTTTTTATGGAAACAAATGACAGGACTTTTTTTTCCCATCTACAAAACAGATCTCAGACGGAAATGGCTCACACGGATGAGAACTGATGCAACAGGATCCGTTTTTTTTTTTTTCTCTCTCTCTCTCTTCTTCTGACAGAACAGAAGAAATGAAAAGCTAAATGGTGATGTGAAATCAGCCTAAAGAGCACAATTAGGGAAAGTAATGAAAGGTTTTGGCAAAACCCATGACTGACCCCATGGTTCCCAAGGTGGGGAGCAGGCATGTTTACCTTTGCTGTGTTATATTTTATACATATATGTATGCTAGCCTACTACCATACTATATACTACCATATAATATTCTCCTGGTATTGAATCGACCTTCGAGGCTACATTTTAACCAAGGTAATATTATAAAGTATAATAACCATGCGTGTTCTGAGATTCCCAGCATTTATTATTGTCCAGGATTACCATGGATTTTGTCTTCTGGGAAGCCACAATATGTAATTGTAAGAATTAAACAGAACGTGAAAATTCCTCCCACTGATAATAGAATCTCTAGGATTATAGGACTGAGTCCCCAGAAGCAAATGACATGTAGAGAAATTCCACGCACTAATTTAACACAAGCACAATTCAAGGAATAATATATGGAAAGAGCAGTAGCGCCACAGTGTGGCGAACCTGTGACATAGATCATCTGACGTGCACAGGGACAGGCTAGAAACATTGCAACAAAAGCACGAAGGAAAAACTGGAAAGAAGGACATAGATTCTATTCTATATCATACTTTAGATTATAGAAGGACTACTATCTAATACACCAGGCTGGGAGGGGGCCGCGACAAGAGCTTACAATTCATCAATCAGTTAATTTAAGGTGAAAAGACAATGTGTGAACCTGAGCCAAAGATAATGGAGGAAATGTAAGGATTTGTTTGAAGATTCCCCTTACCAAAAATAAAGATCCCCTCCCAATAATGCTTGATAATATCACCACTATGCCTTACTACACTTTATAGGAGAAGTGTACCATTACGACTGACTCTCCTTTCTGAAAGAGCAAAAATATTATTTTTACCTATTTATATTACTATGGGATTCCACTAAAATGAAACTATAAGGCTGCCTGTACACATTGAGGAATATGTGCATTTTTTCAGCACTGATTTTTAAATCTGTAGCATGTCAGTTGCTGTTGTGATTTTGTTGTGTGGATTTCACCCTTTTCAATGGAAGGGTGAGATCTGTGGAAAATCCAAATCAAATCCGCACAAAAAATGCACCAAAACCCGCAATAAATATTGCAGATTTATGTGTGTTGTGCGGTTTTGGTGCAGATTTTATGTGGAGTTTCTGCACACAAATCCTTGTGCAGTTACCCTTTGTATTTGAAGTTAAGAATTATTCTTAGTTTGCATGTGTAGCAAACTTTCAAGACATCCATAATATTAATCAGTTACAGATGTATTATACTGTTGATTAGTTAAATGGGTTGGTCACATTCTAGTTATTGTTGACCAATGTGTATATAACATGATTATACTGCACTTAATATTACAGTCTTTCTTGAAATTCTGCACCATTTTCTATATTTCATAAGGTATGACACCTTGTTGGCCAAGTCTTTTGTGCTGTCCACACAGAGGTCCTGTCCATGAACTGGCTGCTGATGGAGGGTCATGTGACCAGGCATTGGGATACATAGAGAAGGAAGGGCCCCATAGCAAGAATCAAACCAGGCATAGCAAGAATCAAACCCTTTTTAATGACAATTTGACCATTTTTCCACTGCTTCATTTGCTAAAAGTTGTTCCTTTAGAGGATAGAGTCCTGACCATGGTGACCAGTAGAAGAGGAGATAATCCTAACTACAACTGGTCAGGAAATCACCACCATGTGATGTTTCCTCCATTAAAATACACTGCATCTGACATCTCTAATGTCTCTTAGTGCTCATATGTGCTCGATGCTCGGACGAGCATCTCGCCATGCTTGAGGAAATGGCATCCAGGGGCGGTCTTGGCATTTCTGGGGCCCTAAGCGAAGTTATGTCCGGGGGCCCCCACCCCCCAATGATGCGTCACGCCCCTGATGACACGCCCTCTGATGACACCCCCCCAATGGCCCGCCCCCCCACACATCAAAGACTGGGACTAGAGAATGCTCGGGTGGAATTTGCGTGTGCTTTTTCAAATCTGCATGCTAATTCATATGCATATTTTAGTATGTACACTAATGTGTATGCATTTTATAAATTAGTACGCATTAGTGTACTAATTTATAAAATGAGTACGCATTCGGACAAATGACAGCTGGGCGGGCGGTCTTGGACACCAGCACAAGAGCGGAGCGTGGGGGCCCCCTTGGACGTCGGGGGCCCTATGCAAATGCATAGGATGTGTGGTGCCCAAGACCGCCCCTGATGGCATCTCCCGCAATTTTGAATTTTTTGGCGCCTATAACTCAGCCAATCACTAGCCAGGAGACCCTGCGGTACCCCCCAGCATCACGTGGGGCCTTACATGTCGATAGCAGGGGTTGGCTGGCCAGATCAGGTGACCCTGGAATATACTAGTGACGTCCGGCGGTGCTGTCGTTAGGGACAGATCTGCTGAATTTCAGGCAGAGTGTTAGGGCCTGGATTTAGTTCTCTGTTAGGCAGGAGTGATCTCAAAAGAACCCAACAGCCCTTCTAAGGGCTATAAGACACTTTTTTTGTCTCCTTCTGCTGGGCTGGCTGGCACTAGTAGTGCAGCTATCGCCATATTTGCAGCAGTTTGCAGGGAGACTGCAAATAGGTTTTTTTTGCTCTCAGTGATATAGAAAAATCTGAGTGCGACATTTTTTGGGATTGCAGTGAAAATGGCCACAGTCAGCAGGGGCTGAGTTTGCTCTCTGATATATTCTGCACGTCACGTTAAAAAAAAAAAATTAGGTTTTTTGTTGTTTTATCTCAGTGATACAAATCCATACAGTGATACAATCATACAGCTGTGTGGAACCATTCTGTGTGTCACAGTTCAGCTGTCCAGTCACCACAAACCACAATCCGTATTTTCTGTCCAGGTGACCCATACTGTACGTCACGTGATTAAAAAAGGTCTTTTGCTCTCACTGATACAGCTACATTAGAAAAATCTCTGTGTGACATTTGTCTGGGTTGCACTTAAGCAGACAAAGTCTGACTAATCTAATAGTTTCAGTGTAATTGCTCCATACTGCACGGTACGTAATAAAATACGTAATTTTGCTCTAACTTATCCACCTATATATTAACTTGTTCAGATTGAACAAGTTTGTGGGTTTCAGTACAGCAGGCCCATTTTTTGGATATATACTACACTTATATACAGAAAATGTTGAACCCCAGGGCTAAGGGTCGAGGACGAGGGCGTGGGCGTGGGCATTCAATTACTGCAGGGGGCAGAGGCCGTGGTCCTGGGCAGGGTGAGACAGTACCTGCTGATGAGGGAGCAGGGGAACGCCGCAGAGCTACACTCCCTAGCTTCATGTCTCAACTTACCGGGACACGTGGTAGAGCACTGTTGAAACCACAACAGTGCAAACAGGTGATGTCGTGGATTGCGGACAATGCTTCAAGTAATTTGTCCACCAGTCAGTCTTCCACGCAGTCCACCCACATTACCCAAGGGAGCACTCCTCTGGCTCCTCCACCTCAACCTCCTTCCCCCCAAGTCTGCCCCCTCCCAGGAAAATTTTGAATGCGATCCGGCATACTCTGGGGAAATGTTTTCTGGACCCTTCCCAGAATCACAAACCACTTCTTAGGTTGCTGCTGACCTCTTTCCCGATGCCCAAGTTTTCAAACTGTCGCAGTCTGTGGGTGATGACATTGTTGACTTAGTGGAAGAAGTGTGTAAAGAGGTGTCAGACGATGAGGAGACACGGTTGTCAGACAGTGGTGAAGTTGTTGTCAGGGCAGAAAGTCAGAGGGGGGAGCAGACTGAGGAATCGGAGGATGACGAGGTGACTGACAAAGCTGGGTTGATAAGCCGAGTGAAGACAGTGCTTCTGAGGCGGAGGCGAGTGCTGCACCAGAACAGCTTGGAAGAGGCAGTGGTGTGGCCAGAGGGAGCAGCAGGGCCAGAGCTGGTGCATCAGCAGCAACTGTTTCACGTAGTGAAGCTCCCGTGGCGAGGCCTAGATGTTCGCAAGTCTGGAGGTTCTTTAAAGAAAGTGAGGATGACCGATGGACTGTGGTGTGCAACCTGTGCCACACCAGGATCAGCAGGGATGCCACCACTACTAGCCTAACCACCACCAGCATGCGCAGGCATATGAGTGCTAAACACCCCACTCAATGGAACCAAGGCCGTTCACCTCCTGCGGGTCACACCACTGCTCCTTCCCCTGTGTCACTCGCTGCCTCTGCTAGTCAACCCCCTGCCCAGGACCCCGGCACGAGCGCCTCCCGCCAGAAAACCACACCTTCGCCTCCACGATACTCCACAACCTCCACCAATGTGTCCCTGCGCAGCGTTCAGCTGTCTTTACAGCAGACGCTGGAGCGCAAGAGGAAATACAGTTTCACCCGCCCACATGCCCAAGCCCTCGACGTCCACATCTCCAAATTGCTGAGCCTGGAGATGCTGCCCTATAGGCTGGTAGAGACCGAGGCCTTTCACAACCTCATGGCGGTGGCTGCCCCTCGGTATTCGGTCCCCAGCCGCCACTATTTTTCCCGATGTGCCGTCCCAGCCCTACACCAGCTCGTGTCACAGAACATCATCCGTGCCCTGACCAACGCTGTTTCTGAGAAGGTCCACCTAACCACGGACAGGTGGACAAGTGCTGCCAGGCAGGGACACTATATATCACTGACGGCACATTGGGTTAACTTGGTGGAGGCTGGGACCGAGTCTGACCCTGGGGCCGCTCATGTACTGCCCACACCGAGGATTGCGGGGCCTACCTCGGTCACGGTCTCTCAGACGTACTATGCCTCCTCTTCCGACCCCTCCTCCACATCCTCCTCCGAATTACCATCCGTGGGCACGGCGCCTTCAGTCGGTAGCCGTGGCTAAGCGCCAGCAGGCAGTGCTCAAACTGCTGAGCTTAGGTGACAAAAGGCACACCGCCCAAGAACTATTACAGGGCATCACGGCGCAGACCGATCTGTGGCTGGCACCGCTGATCCTCAAGCCAGGCATGGTTGTGTGTGACAATGGGCGTAACCTGGTGGCGGCTCTGTAACTCGGCAGACTGACACATGTGCCATGCCTGGCCCACATGTTCAATCTCATAGTTCAGCGGTTCCTCAAGACATACCCCAATTTGTCTGATTTGCTCACCAAGGTGCGCCGCATCTGTGCGCATTTCCGCAAGTCGACCACAGATGCTGCCACTCTCAGAGCAGCGCAGCGCCGCCTACAACTGACCGCTCACCGACTGTTGTGCAACGTGCCCACAAGATGAAATTCGACATTAAACATGTTATCCAGAGTTTACCAGCAGTGCACAGCGATTGTAGACTGCCAGATGTCAACCTCCACCAGAACTGGTAGTCAGGTCAGTCAGATTCCTCAAGTCTACAATGAGGAGTGGACGTGGATGTCTGATATCTGCCAGGTGTTGACCAACTTTGAGGAGTCAACACAGATGGTCAACGGCGATGCCGCCATTATCAGCCTCACCATCCCGCTGCTTTGCCTGTTGAAAAACTCACTGCTCCGCTTGTCACAAGAGACGGTGGAGGAAGATACGTCGCTTGATAGCCAGAGCACCCTCCAGTCTGTTTCTCAGCGCGTATCGGAGGAGGGGAATGAGGATGAGGAGGAAGAGGAGGAGAATGTCGGCAAGACAGAAGAAGGTACCAATGCTCAGTCCTTCTTAACTCTTGAGCGTGTATGGGCTGAAGAGGAGGAGGAAATAAAGAGTCAGGCCAGTAAGGAGAGGGAATTCTTGCGTGTTGGGACTCTGGCGCACATGGCAAACACCGATTACTGGGTGTTCACTCTCCTGGACCCACTGTACAAGCAGAACCTTTCTACTCTCATACCTGTAGAGGAAAGGAGTATGAGAGTGAATCAATATCAACAGGCCCTGGTGCACAAGCTGAAACAATCCTTCCCATCTGACAGCGCTAGCGGCAGAGGGCGTGGTTCTGTGGGCCAAGTAGTGGGGGAGAGGAGGCAAGCAGGTAGCTTGTCCAGCACTGGCAGGGGAACGCTCTCCAAGGCATTTGCCAGTTTTATGTCACCCCAGCAAGACACTGTCACCTTTCCCCAGTCTAGGCAGAGTAGGGGTGAGCTTTACAGAAAGATGGTGACGGAGTATCTTGCTGACCATACCAACGTCCGGACCGATCACTCTGCTCCATACAACTACTGGGTTTCAAAGCTGGACACGTGGCCTGAACTGGCGCTGTATGCCTTGGAGTTGCTGGCCTGCCCTGCCGCTAGCGTGTTGTCAGAGCGGGTATTCAGTGCACCTGGTGGCATCATCACCGATAAGCGTACACGCCTGTCAACTGACAGCGCTGACAGGCTGACGCTTATTAAAATGAACAAAGCCTGGATTTCACCGGAATTCAAATCTCTTCCGGGGGAAAGCAGCTAAAGATTAACATTACTTATGTATCCGATTCCTCTTCTCTACTCCTCCTACTCCTCCTCCTCCTTGTCGTCTTTGCCTAATGCTGACCCATAACGCAATTTTTTAGAGGGCCAACTGGCACTCTTTAACGACAATTTTTCCGGAGGGCCCCCTACAGGCCCTCTCTCCAAACAATTTTTCCGGTGGGCCTCCTACAGGCCCTCTCTCTAAACATTTTTTCCGGAGGGCCACCTACAGGCCCTCTCTCCAAACAATTTTTCCGGAGGGCCCCCTACAGGCCCTCTCTCCAAACAATTTTTCCGGAGGGCCCCCTACAGGCCCTCTCTCCAAACAATTTTCCGGAGGGCCACCTACAGGCCCTTTCTCTAAACAGTTTTTCCGGAGGGCCACCTACAGGCCCTATCTCTAAACTATTTTTCCGGGGGGCCCCCTACAGGCCCTCTCTCCAAACAATTTTTCCGGGGGGCCCCCTACAGGCCCTCTCTCCAAACAATTTTTCCAGAGGGCCACCTACAGGCCCTCTCTCTAAACAATTTTTCCAGAGGGCCACCTACAGGCCCTCTCTCCAAACAATTTTTCCGGAGGGCCACCTACAGGCCCTCTCTCCAAACAATTTTTCCGGAGGGCCCCCTACAGGCCCTCTCTCCAAACAATTTTTCCAGAGGGCCATCTACAGGCCCTCTCTCTAAACAATTTTTCCGGAGGGCCACCTACAGGCCCTCTCTCTAAACAATTTTTCCGGAGGGTCCCCTACAGGCCCTCTCTCCAAACAATTTTTCCGGAGGGCCACCTACAGGCCCTCTCTCCAAACAATTTTTCCGCAGTGTCAACTACAGACACTGTAAAACAATGTTTCAGGAGCGTCAAACAGACAGTCCAAAACAATTTTTCAGGAGGCGCAAGTACCGACATTTAAAAAAAACATTTTTTTCTGAGGGCCAACTTTATGTACTCCGAAAAGAAAAACATTTTTGGAGGCTCAACAAAAGCCATTTCACTGCCTTCTCAGTCGGACAAAGTCATTGGTGGTGTAACCGCCATGCTGTGTCAGGCTAAATTTTTGGGTTCTTCACCAGCTACCGCATACTAACTCAGTCACTTGTTGGTGTCACCGCCATGCGGTGTCAGGCTTATGCCTGCATCGTGTGGCTGGGGATAGGAGACCAGTGCCAGCATGGACATGGGTGATGGACCTTCGTTGCACCTAGTTGGGTGCTTCCCTAACATGTGATGGGCATGTGCCTCGCCTTTCTTGGTCTGGGTGAGCACAATTGCCATGAGGGTAACCACCAGGCTGTTGCAGGAGAATTTGGGGTAATGGTGGGATTAGGCAGCCTCAGAGGCATCCATGCATGCTGCCCCTGCTGTTTCCTGTCCATTTCCATGGTGTTTCCATAATTTTCTGATGTTTCCAGGTTTTCACCCAGCCTTCCCTAGGCAGAGCCTTGGTCCCCTGCAAAAAATGCTCGATTCTCCCATTGACTTCAATGGGGTTCGTTACTCGAAACGAGCACCCGAGCATCGGGAAAAGTTCGTCTCGAATAACGAGCACCCGAGCATTTTAGTGTTCGCTCATCTCTAGTTGAGATGTAATTGCACTGCCCACTGCTGCAATGTTGATGGCGAGCAGGTAAACAAAGAAGAGAAGGCAGTCTCGTAGGAGTGTTTCATTCTCTTCAAACAGCTGATCGGTGAAGGTGCCAGAAGCCAGGCCCTGAGGATTGGTCATCAATATAAAAAAAGCAGACCAATATAAAAAGCAGACAACCATTTTAAAGAGTTGCATAAAGTCCTTCTGTTCAGGGCAATTGGAGTACTTTCCATTCAATTTGCTGAATCGATTTAAAATAAAAATGTCAATCACTCATTTTTTCTCTGTCCATTCCATCCCTGGTTTTGGCTTACAAATACTGATTAAAGTACTGCCAAGTAAAAGTGGCCTTAGCCTGTTTGTATATAAAAGCTATGTTTAGGCCCATTTCACATACACAGTATCATTTGTGTCTTGCCAACTTCTCATCCTTTCCCTCCTTTATTAACTCCACTTTGCTATGACCCACTCTCTGCCACTACAGATTCACTTTAAATAAGTTCCATGAAAGACATGATTAATATATTTGAGTGAGTGGTTTCCAGAAACTGCACAGGAATGGATCATAACTGAATGACTATTTGAGTGTACGGTATGTCACAGCTTTTCAGTATGATTGCCATCCCTCTGAAAAAAGAACCTGACAGGCAGGAATGTCTGCAGTGACCTATCGAAGAAGAATATCCATACAATGATCGGTCCAAATAGATTACGTAGATGGTCTGTAAATATTATGCAAAATATTACATTTTTATTATACCATGTGTAACAGTGTGTAGTAAAGTACTGGAGGCAATTTATACCTCACCCAGCATATTTAGATGGTTGAGATCAAAAGAATTCAGGAAAGTTGGGTTACTTCAGCAAAGTGTCGTTTCTCAAATATATTTGGTGTTCTTGATTTTATATGGAATGGCAGGTAGGTATGTTAGGGGGACTTGGCATTCCCTTCCTACTTAAGTACAATATTCTCCCCTAGCCTGAGGATACCCAGATGTAACTGCTGAGTTTCTTACTGGGGGGAATAAACATAGAGCTGTAAAGCTCATTCAGGGTCAGAGGCGTTGAAGCTGCATAAGCTGCTGGCTGTGTAAAGCCTGATCTTCCATTGTTTTACTGAGTACCTAGGCGAGAAAACCTATGTTTAGTTAGCTCCCAGATGGGAGTATTTTCTTTATGTTTGTGGTTACTGTGGATTGCCCAATGTGACTACTTAACTTAGACTGCCGTTGAATGTCTTGGATTAAAAAAAAACTTTTCTGGACTTTACTTTGTTCCTGTGCCAATGCCAACCCTACCCACCAGTGGCATACATAGAGAAGTAAGGGCCCCATAGCAAGGATCAAACCAGGCCCCCACACAGGACGTAGGGATTTCTGCCTAAACCCTTTCCAGTGACCCTTGGGTTATTTTTCCACTGCCTCATTTGACTCCTTTAGAGGGTAGAGTTCTAAACAAGTTTTCACCTCCAGTAAAAGTGAAGATGATCCCAACTAAGACTGGGCCCCTCCCCTCTTGCCCTGGGCCCCATAGCAGTCGCATGGTCTGCCACTATGGTAGTTACGCCCCTGCTGCCCACATGTAGATCCCGACACATGGTTATTCAATCCCACTGAAGACAATTTAGGCCAAATATTGCAGCTCCATTTTTCAAATATGACGTGTCAATTTAAGTAGTAATAACTTAAGAACACTTTTGATTATCCAATGTTTTATTCTGTGATACTTTCTACCTCTTGATAGTAGTAAATTTTAGTTGATGTGTTTTGTGGGGGAAGTTATAAAAAAATTTTAATTTACCAAAAATTTGGAAAAAATGGCAATTTTCTAAATTATTTTTTTTTCACCTTCAGGAGATGTCATGCTTAATTCAGTGAATGGCTCTAGCAGTTCAAGTGCCCTTTTACAGGATGTCAGGCTTCTGTTCTGTTGGAGACCGGAAACAGTGGGGACAGGAGCCTTGGTACTGGTACAGTGCAGCAATGAATACATGAGTGCCTTTTTTACTTTATGTGAAACACTCTTCTGGCCATAACTTGGATTGGTTATGAGGTCAAACAACCCAATTAAGCAATTTTACTTGCGTACACTAACACCTCAAAAAGTGGTTATAAACCACTGTATGGGTACACGACAGGAGTCCAAAAGAAAAGAGCGCCATTTTGCATTTGTAGCACAAATTTAGATCAGTGGAAAACCCCATGAAGAGACCCCATTTTAGAAACTACAGCCTTTAAGGGGTGATGTGACCATGTTGACCCAACAGGTGTTTCAGAGAATTTATTAGAACTGGGCAGTGAAAAATATATTTTTTTCAATAATACAATGTTTTACCTATATTTTTTATTTTTTTCCACAAAGGATAAAAGCAATTTCTCCTAAGTATGTCAACACCTCAAATGTGGTCAGGAACTTCTGTTAGGGCACACTGCAGGGTTAAGAAGGGAAACGGCACCATGTGCATTTGAGTCCTAGTTTGGTGACTCAATTTTAGAAACCACACCCCTTAAATGATATATGAAGAAGTGTAATGAGCATTTTGACTCCACGGGTGTTTTGCAGAAATGAATGCGTATCGGACAGTGCAACGTGAAAATTGCAATTTTTCAACAGATAAGTCATTTCAGTGCCCAATAAGCTGGCCATGAGCCACTAAAGCCAATAAAAGCTTGTGTCAACAATTGAAGATGCTCTGGGGTGAAATAATGAAGGGAACCCCTGAGAAGTGACCCCCATTTTGGAAATTACACCCTTCAAGGCATTTATAAGGTGGTGTAATGACCATTTTGACCCCACAGGTGTTTGGCAAAAAATAATGCAAAGTGAAAATTACATTTTGTTTCAAAAGCTAACCCCTTTTCAGTGACAAATGAGTTGTGCCCCGTTCGGAACATCATACTCTGGTTAAAGAGTACCTGTCACCATTGCTGACATCTGTTTTAGTTAAAGACGGTCTTTCACCTGTTTTTCACCTATATAACTAACAGCACTGCCCCAGAAGATTACAGACACACCCCAGACATACCTGTGTGCACTCTGTGTCTGTATTACATGTTCAGGAAAAGCACTTTTATTCTGCTGGAAAACAGCTCCCAAGTGCCCAGCTCTGCTACTGCTGCAAACCAGACTGAAGAGGGGAGGGCTGCTTTAGCTGCTTGCATCTTGGCATTGATAGCAGAACTTTTTGAAAACTGGCATTCCAAGCTTTCAAATGATACCAAAATCACAGCATTATATCCAGTATATCAGAAGATATAGCTGTTAGAAATCCAGTCAGGATTCTGTTTACCTGCAGAATAAAAGTGCTTATTCTCAACATGGAATACAGACACACAGTGCACACAGGTATGTCTGGGATGTGTCTGCAATCTTCTGTGGGCCAGTGCTGTTAGTTATATAGGTGAAAAACTCCCTTTAATAATTGTATTCCATATGAAATAACATGGGACATCCATTCTAATGACACTGTTTTGTTATTCCTACTAGAGGTTTATGAATACATTGATAACTAGGGGTTACCAGTTGGGGGTGTGTTCCTGCATAGTCTGACACTTACCAATCAATGCTTTTAGTGGCAAATTAGGCAGGAACACATCATTTTGACATGGGGCATGGTAGCACCCAGTTGTCAATGTATTCAAAGATAGCAGGAATAACACAGAAATGGCACACCATACAGTTTTAAGAATTGTCATTACATGAGGAATGCAGATAGTTACTGGTTCTGGTTCTCCCAGCTACAGAATGCCATACATGTGCACCTACGATGCCATTTGGGCACACTGCAGAGCTCAGAAGGGATTCGTTTGGCTTTTGGACTGGGGATTTGGAAGGATTAGTTTATGGGCATCATGTTACTTTTAAAAAGCCTCTAGTCTAGATACTAGTACAGTAGAAATCCCCGGGAGTGACATCATTATGGAAATTACACCCCTTAGATGATTTTAAGAAGTAGCAGTCATATTTAGTCTTTTACTTGTATTTCCATTTTTAACTTGGACGCATACCTAAACTGTGAAGAGTACATCAGGGTATAATTATTTTTGGGATGGAGAATGAAAAAAAAAGCTGAAATTCTGACATTATTGCTTGGGTTTTGATTGTATTAATTTTTATAAATAATAATAATTTCTCCCGATGCAGCTACTGTATATAAGGGCTTATTTTGTGTGGGATTAGTTGAGGCTTATGTTGGTACTTTTTTGGGATGCATGCGGCTTTTCCATTGTTTTTCTTTTAATTATTATTTGTGAGGCAGCATATAGCAAAATCAACAATTCTGTCATTGATTTGGGGTTTTTTTTTAACATTGTTCACCATGTGGTATTGCAGCAACCTGAAGGCAGGAGAGGATGGGAAGAGGGGTAGTGGCTATGATGTGGTAGTCCTCAGTCCAGTTCACGGTGACAGTCCTCACCCTAAATATTATTGAGCCTCTTTAAACAGTGCGTGAGAATTCACCAACCAAGCTATGTCATTTTATATGTGGACTCCAAAAAGTAGATTCCTGTTGAACCGCCACTCTGTCTATATAAATAGAGTGACGTGTTCTACCACTTGACCTGTTAAAATCCACTACAATCTCGTTTTCATAATATTAATGTAATGAACCAGCAGGTGTGAACCCACTGTGCCTCGTGTCCTAACTCCTCTAAGGGCGTTGTCTATGTGAACCCCTCGATCTTCACAATAGCCCTGATGGTGGAGATAGACTTTCCGAGGGGGAACACCAGGTCGCTACCTCCTCAGGAGGATAGCCGCACGAGGCAGCTGGTCCAGGCGGACCAGGAGGTACCTGCGAAAGTACCAGAGGTACAGCGGTGGTCAGAGGGCCGGGTCGTTACCAGGAGCAACAATGCAGGACCGAAGGATGAGGCAGAGGTGAAGTCAGACAGGCAAAGGGTCAGGGCAGGTGGCACAGGTACAGGTCAGGCAATCCGGGTCGGCAACAAGAAGGTCTAAGCAAGCAGTCAGGGATGAAGCAGATAGCAGAATCCGGGAACACTAGCACAAGTCAGGAACACAGGAATTCAAGCTGAAACAATAGTAACCAAACAGGACACAAGGACCTTCACAATGAGGCATCTGGGAAGAGGGCTGAGCCACTTGTATATGAGCAGGAGGGCTAGGGCTGGTCAACGAGGTCACATGATCCAACCCACATGATCCAACATGCACTGGATCAAAGGGAGTGATGCAAGGAACAAGCAGCAAGCATGTTGTAGCCAGGGCTGAATGGAAACTCTGGAGTGGATCCCAGAGTAACAGTACTTACACAGATAAAGCCCAGGACTGCAGTGGTGAACGAGAAGCATCGGCAGCAGATCACTGCTGAACACGGCGCCCAGGACCGCGGCGGTAAGCAGAGGAACAGCAGCGCACAGCAGCTGCTGTAACAATTAAGTTCCATGTTATTCTCATTAAACCAAATTGTTAACTGTCTGACCTCATCCCTATATGCTGACTCATAATTGTCCCTAATTAAACCAACCCACGTAGTGTCATCTGCAAACTTAATTATAGAATTGAGGCTATTGGTAGGGACACAATCATAGGTAAATAAAGAGTACACCCCCTGCTTACGCAGCTCTTACTCATAGTCTTATATTTTTTTACAGTGCTAACCCTGCAGGATAGATAATGTGATGATTTCATATTTTAGCTTTTCATGATTGTGGTGATACCAATTATGTGTAGATTTATTTAATTCATTTTCAATAAAATACTTGAGGGAAAATACAATTTATTTTGAAATTTTTATTTTTTAAAACTTGTTTTTCTACTTTTTATGTTAGTTCCACTAGGTTATATCACACTGCAGTACTGCAGTCAAGGACTACTTATAGCGAGGACAATCTTGCCTACCAACTGGGGCCCAAGGCTCCCTAGGGATCTCATGAAAGCTTGTCCTTATTATAATCCATTCAGTGTTACTTGCTGTACCCAGTATACCAGCACATAAAAACTCTGTTTCCTCCACTATTTGACTCAGGTTGCAGGAATGCAGTTGGAATCTGTGTTCTACTGCTTTCCACGTCATGGATAATGCCCACAGAGGCACTGAGAATGGTTTTCAGCAGTCAATAGGTCGGCTCTCCTGTGACATCTATTACTGCAGTCAGCAGTATCCATACCTGTGCAGCCTGTAACCATACCTCCCAACTTTCGAAAAAGGGAAAGAGGGACAATTAGGCCACGCCCACGTCACGCCCCCTGTACACAACCATTTGCCCACCTACTGACACTGATTCATAGCCTGCCTTCCATGGGTTTCTGTTCCCTGCCTTAACACCGTATCATCCATCCGTGATATGGTACACGCGGCAGGTGCCTGTATTTTGCAGAACTGCAATCTGCAACGGGCATGGACGACTTATGGTCATGTGAATGGGGCCTTAATAAAGGGGTTCAGCGTTATTGCAGTCGGTTGTCTGCTGTATGATGCTGTGTATGGAGCAGGCTCACCGCCACGGTCCGCTTATTCCATTGTCTCAGCACCGCATAGTGAGTGGGGCACAACACTGCCTACATGGCCCAGTTATCATAAGGCAGCCGCCCGGGACAGCTTATATTGATCCTTTCTACAGGGGCCCCTACATTTTCTGTACAGGTTCAGGGAACACTGATAGAAACATTTTATTTTTCACATACCCGTCTCATATATCCATTTTATAATTCTGGCACTTTTGCTCCTGCCAGTAAGGGCTCATGCACACGAATGCATTTTCTTTCCGTGTCTGTTACTTTTTTTTTGCGGACTGTAAACGGAACCATTCATTTCAACGGTTCCCCCCCAAAAAATAGAAGATAATCTGTGTGGATTCCGTATGTCCGTTCCACAAACAAATAGACAATGCCCTATTATTATTTGCATTACGGACAAGGATAGGACTGTTCTGTTAGGGGCCTGCTGTTCCATTCCGCAAAATATGGGATGTACACGGACATCATCCATATTTTTTCAGACCGCAAAATACATACAGTCATGTGCATGAGCCCTAAGGGTGCATTCACACGGCCGTGTTTTGCAGTCCACATCTTTTGCAGCCCGATTGAAATTAATGGGTTTGCACCTGTTCCGCAAAATTGTGGAACAGATGTAGACCCAGAATTACGGTTGTGTGAATGGACCCTAGGGTTGGTCATCAGCAACACTTCATGGTGACAGCAACGCTGAGTGCCAGTAGCTACTGGCAACACCTACTAAGGTCACGATCTAAGGATTTAGCATGGACAAGTACTACTTGTCCATGCTAAATCTTAGAGCATGTCGTAATTATAAATAAATGGGACATCATGGGAGTAAAGTGCTGCTGGCTGAAACTCACTATTTGGCTAAAGCTCAGCCACTGTAACATTGCTGAGCCTGAAGGGGTTAAACTTAACTGGTCAAGAGAAAGTTAACAAAAAAATAAATAGACCTTACTAGTTTGAAGCCAGGCCAGGGGCAAGCAAGACAGTGACCAACTCTGCAGTGATGGGAGGAAGGCAGGAGGATCCACACTCTATTTTTCTCACTGTGTGGTCACCTTCTGGTGATCACAGAAGAACTTTGGGCATGTCAGGAGCACGGAGAACTGCAGATGCAGGAGGCAATGAATGTGTTATTTTCCCGGGACCCAGCCCCTCCCTCTGCAAGTCCCTCACTCAAGGCTTCCGATCGACTCTCTTCCCTGGCTGTGTAAGGAGGCGGGGCCAAGGACACAGCATCGCACAGTGAGTGTGAGGCAGGACACTGCCTACATGCCCGGCTTCTCAGCCGGGACATGCAGGCAGCCGCCCGGGACGGCGGGACAGCGGTTAAAAACCGGGACTGTCCCGCTGGATCCGGGACGGTTGGGAGCTATGCTGTAACTACTGTAGATCTGACCTGAAATGTGTAGGATAGATTGTAATCACACTCCTGCCCTGCCTCCACTGTACCTCACCGGTGCAGATGACTGACAGATGTGACAGAGGACTTTTTTATGTGAGCTGCAACTACATACTCTAGCTGCAACCAGGGTGCTGTGATCTGCTAATAGCACGTAGTATGGCTCTCTCTGAATTAGATAAGTGTGTCTGAGCTCATGAGAACTCTGAACCCTGTAAAATTGTCCCCTTCCCACGATTTGTATGTCCCTTCTGTGCAAACAATTGTAGATGGACACCAGAGCAGAGGTGTATTTACAAATGTTTTGCAAGCAGTTCATGCAGGTTATGTCTATAAGTTCCTAACTGAGAATGCCAGTTGGATGACTAGCTGCTCTGACTTATTACTACAGATATTGATGCAGGATAAGTCAGCAAGTGGATGTCTTGGGATTTTGTGGGGTTTTTTTTGTGCAATTTTTTCAATGCATTTATTGCTGTGTGTATTATAGTAATTTTATGTAGATATTAGAGATGAGCTAATCTATTCGCCGCTTCGTATATTCGTTATGAATCCTCCTTATTTCCTACTCCGAAGCTAATCCGGATTTTGTCAGATTTGCTTCGTACAAGGAGATCAGAGTGTTACAATTGGCCAAGAGAATCCCACCGGCACCTGAGGTGTCCGCCGTGCCGGCTGGTGCGGTGGAGGTGGCTGGAGCTGCAGAATCCCATTGTGCCTGCATCAGTGATGGTCCATGCCCAGACCCTATGGGACTATAAGAAAGCCGTGGAGGACTGGGTCATCCAAGTGCTTGACCGTCCGAGGCCGGGAGACCCTACTCTGGAACTGCGTAAAGGAACCGTCCTATGGTTTTCAGTCGAGCGAGGCAGTGGCTTCCTTGCGGACAATGAGGATGGGGAGGAGTACTTTGTGGGCCGCGGTGAAACGGTCTGTGAAACGGTCTTACCTGCCCCAAGCCTGTCATAGCCTATATGTAGGGGATCAGGTGGAATATACCCCCATGGCATTCCTGAAAGGCCCCTTTGCTACAGGGATAACGTTATTGTCTAAGCCCCTGGTACCTGCATCACCAGCCAAGACCTGGCCGGATGATCCAGCAGCCACAGGACGCGTGCACTGCCTACAAGAGTCACCAGATGGCACCCTCCGTTTCAGGGAGAAGCCACAGCCAGAGCCTCTGATCCCTGGATTTCCACCACCACCACAGTCCTTTCACTTGGGTCAGCTGACTATATCGTCTTTCACATTCCAGCCCACGGTGATCCAGTACCAGCTACAGTGGAAAATAAAGTCAGCAGCAGCCAGGGGAGCTGGCAGTTCTTCCTTGGGTGCAGCCTTGCCTGACCTGCTGCAGCCAGAAGTCCTTACCCCTGCTGTCCTGGCAGGAGTATCCAGAAAGGTGAAGGCTCAAGTGGCAGCAGTGCTCACCAGTGTGACCACCACCTGGTCAAGTCCCAAATCTGGCAGAAGAGGGCAGTGGAGCTGAACCACGGCAGCCAGAATGGCCTACAATAGGCAGGAGCGTCCTCCTATGTCCTTTAGTAGCAGCAGTAGCAGCAAAGACGACGCTTTGCAAAAAGGGTTCTCTATTTGCTGCTATTTTATATTATCCATGTGGATTACCTGTTTGGATTACAAAATTACCTCACGTGGATTACAATTGAATTTTGGACTATATGTTCCTGTGTTTTATGCCAAGCAGCCATAAGGAGAGACTCAAACATATATTTGCCTATTATGCTTGCAAATGTGAAATTGATTGCACTAAAATGTTTACATAATTACGTCTTTGCAGTATTTTAGCAATAATGTTTTTACAGGTTCAGCAACGTTTAAAGGGGTTCTCCCACGAATAATATAAAAAATGAAAACCAGACATCATACAGTACGTGACAACCTCTTTCTAACAAAGCTAGAACCAGCTCTGTACCTCACATGGATCCAGAGATCTCCACATTCATTGCTCTGCTAGATTTATATCAAGCTGACAGCTCAAGGGGAGTGTCTTATCTGCTGGAGCTCAGGGGGCGTGTCCATGTTCTACCTATCACAGCTCAGGAGGCAGTTGAAGGATGAAACTGAGCATGTGCGGCCTTCTCAGCGAATAGGTCAAAGAAATAAGAAATTAAGTGTCCTATACAGATACATTTTATTTAATAACTCAGTAGCTATACAAAAGTTTTAATTACATGCAATTACAAAAGTATTCAGATCCAGGTGCTGGTTTGAAAACTGTAGAATATTTTTTGTGGGACAACCCCTTTAAGCACTTTAGCCCATTGTGTGTATTCATTTTCGGGTACTGCAATGTGTCCTATTATGCACTTATTGTATGGTGTGTTTGGTAAATTATGCACTTAGCCGGATAGCTAGCACCCTACTTTTCCAGCTCATATGGACTGCCTCTGAGGACTGTACGCCGCGGTCTAGCCTCGTGCATGCGTATGCAACGCAACTGCAAGTCAATAGTACGCTAAGGATTCGTACGCACTTTGTACGCTAATGCTTACGCATTCAGTTCAGTAGCACACTTTTAACAATGCTTAGACTGTATGTTTGTAATTTGTGCATGAATGTTCGCAAAACAACGATAATTTTTTAACGCAACTTCGAGCAAATAAATTCGTATTAAGAACGAATCTTGTCATAAATTCATCGATTATTCGCCAAAGCGAATTTTTGAAGATTCGCTCATCTCTAGTAGATATGTGTGCACATGCAATAATACTTTTATTAAGGTAAATCATTTGAAACATTTTGGTTGGATGGCACCCACACTATTCAAACAGCCCAGGGCCATGGTGCCATGGTGTCTTCTATAGTGGTATTACAGGTAATATGCAATATCCCAGACCTGGGGGTATCTGCAATTGTATATAGTTGTGTATTGTAATGTTATGTACATTATCCTTTTGACTGTACATTCCAGCAGAGGATGTAGGAGTTGGCTGGTATTAATTCCTGCTAAGAGGAGTTCCAGTTGAGAGAGAGAGAGAGACAGGAGAGGAAACACATGTCAGAGCTCCTATTCCTAGAAACCAGATCCAGTTCTTCTGTGAGACCAACACTCCAGAGAGACCATCAGAATTTAGAACACAGCTTACAGTAAGCATTAGTGTGACAAGACTGAGTGATAAACAAAATCACAGCTTTACAGACACTTCTGCAAGGTAAGAGACTATGGCTCAGATACCATCACCTAGCTAACAACCAGGCCAGACAATCATCAAGCCTGTATTTCAGAGTGGACACCCATATGCACAAGAGCCTGCTAGTGCCAATCAATTGTCATCAAACCTGCCACCATACCTCATCTGGCGCCAGAATCTGCATTTTGTACTGAAAACTGCTGGATGTGCCACAAGTTATATCTTGAACTAGGTAAAGGGACACCTTTATACGTTTCCTTCTGGCCACATTCTGGCTACATTTTTATTGCACCGATCCCCAGGGAGCAATGGCTTGGAGGAGTACACTGTGACAAAACATCTCAGTAGGGCCACTACCACTCCCATCCTTTGCACCAGCTCCTCCAAGGTTTGCTGCATGGGGTTAAAGGGGTTATCTGAGAATAAGTAGTTTTTACCTAATGCCCACAGTCTGCTGCAATAGGCAAAGATTCATATCTACCTACTCCCTGATGCTCCGTACACCCACGATTGCTCCAGTGTATTCATCCCCAGCTTGTTTGCCTCTGGTCCAGAATGGTATGGTCACATGAATAGCAATGACATGTCGCTTGTGGGCATATCACTACTGAAGCCAGTCATTGGCTGCGGGCACATGTG
This sequence comes from Rhinella marina, assembly GCA_900303285.1. Taxonomy (NCBI): domain Eukaryota; kingdom Metazoa; phylum Chordata; class Amphibia; order Anura; family Bufonidae; genus Rhinella; species Rhinella marina. The sequence goes on along the minus strand of ONZH01000612.1, from coordinate 37,029 downwards.
AATATGTCTATGCTGCACTAGAAGTAAACAGGCTGGGGACGGAAGGATGGGCACACCAGAGTCATTGCAGAGGACTGGAGCAGCAGGGAGCAGGTAAATATGAATCTTTCACTTACTTAGGTCTGCTGCAGGCATTAGGTAAAAATATTTATATTTTATTTATAATTTAATGTGTAAATTGAAAATTACCTATTGGTTATATAAAGTTTTGATGGTAAACATAAAAAGAAACTCTTAAATGTGAAGTTTTTACTCTGACCACTAAATTTTATAAAAGGCTTCCTGTTTTTTACATTTTCAGCAGTCGTCTCATTATCATCAATGTAAGAATTATAATGTAAGATTATAACACCTAAATACAGATCACAACATTCGCATTATGTGATAGTCACAGATCACCTCCTTTCCCTCTACACACTATCGTCTACACAGGTCACGGAGCATACCTAGAACAGTCTCCCATGTAAGTCTCTAAACATCTCCAGTCTACAAGTTTTTGGGTGTTGGATAGTTGGGTTGTATGTAGAGCCCATCATTATACACACGCTTTTCTGGTCTACAGTCTCACTGATGCTGAAGTAAATTTCTCTATTGCTATCATTATATTTCAAGGGGTTATCCAACTATAAAAATGTCCCCCATATGCCAGGCCCCACACAGTGGATATACTTACCCTGCTCCCCGCTACCTGAACCGCTCCTGGTCCCCGCATCACCGCTGCAGCTTCTCCCCGTGCGCGGATGAAAACATCCAATGTGGGGGGAGCAGCCAATGACAGGCGGTGACAGGGAGGCCTGTCCCCGTTCCCGCCTGCCATTAGCTTCTCCTCCTCGACACCGGATGTTTTCATCCGCGCACAGGGAGAAGCTGCAGCAGTGGTGCGGGGACCAGGAGGGGTGCAGGGAGCAGGGTAAGTATATTCACTGTGAGGGGCCTGGCATATGGGGGATATTTTTTTAGGATTGGATAACCCCTAATATAACTAATTACTGACCCATTGCTAATGAATATAACCGAGGGATGATGCAGATCTACCGTATTTTTCGCCCTATAAGACGCACCGGCCCATAAGACGCACCTAGGTTTTAGAGTAGGAAAATAAGAGGATCTGATGAAAAATATTTTTTCTTATCAGACTGCCCATAAATTTCAGGACATCACATCAGACCCCCATATCAGCCCTCCATGTCAGAACTCCATCAGCCCTCCATATCAGACCCCCAACAGATCTCAGATCAGCCCACTATGGCCCCATATCAGCCCACTGTGCCCCCATATCATCTCACTGTGCGCCCACCAGACCTCAGATCAGCCCACTGTGCCCCCATCAGACCTCAGATCAGCCTACTGTGTCTCCATTAGACCTCAGATCAGCAGAATGTGCCCCCATCAGACCTCAGATCAGCAGAATGTGCCCCCATCAGACCTCAGATCAGCTTAATGTGCCCCCTTCAGACCTCAGATCAGCATATTATGCCCCCATCAGACCTCAGATAAGCATCTTGTGCCCCCATCAGACCTCAGATCAGCCCACCCAGCCACTTATAAAAACCTTACTTACCTGTCCTGCGCTGCCGCTGCCCTCCAGTCCCGCGCTCCGCATTCTTCCCTGCCGACGTGCACTATGACCTGACAGGTCATAGTGTGCGCCAGCAGGGAAAAGAGCGGAGCGTGGGCCCGGAGGGCAGCGGCAGCGCAGGACAGGTAAGTAAGGTTTTTATAAGTGGCTGGGTGGACTGATCTGAGGTCTGATGGGGGTCCCTACGTACAAGTGAGCGCTTCCTTATGGAAGCGCTCACTTGTATTCGCCCTATAAGACGCACCGCATTTTTCACCCTACTTTTGGGCGTCTCATTGGGCGAAAAATACAGATAAGTGGTGATTTTACAGGGTGTGATATAGGGAAGAGAGGCTGGGACACTCACATCACTCCTGGCCTCTTCCTCTGACCACTGTATGTTTGGTGACTGCTGCTCTGTCATGTCTCTGCCCATGCACCGCGCACAGGTTACTGAGCCTGAGCACAGCGCAGTCCTGTCCACTCCTCCACTAACAGTGATGTTCTCCAGACGCACATAGTGCCGACCCCTGCCCTGTACACTCTGCCCTGCTGCTGTTTAAGAGAGTGAAATATGTTATTATATGATACTCAACTGGTGGACCACAGACAAATTTGGGCTATGGATGCCAGCTGTCCAGACCTCTGCTGTTCGGACTCAGACGGGAACGTCTTGTGGTCACACAATGCTTTTAAACTCATCCTGATACAGGGATTACAGGGATTTTAGGCATGTTCCTCATCTGCTCAGCAGCATGTAGGCACACTTTCACACTTTGGACTACAAAACGTGAAGTTGGTTTCTTATTCGGCCAGTTTCCTGTGCTGCTGGAACAGAGGAGGGACATTGGCAACAAGAACCAATAGTACTACAATAGAACTACACGTCAGTGGGGGAAAGAATAAGGGGGTACAGCGGGAATGGGTCACTGTAGCAGGAATGGACCCCTACCACAGTGCTGCTTGTGAACTTTTAAAATTATGCAAATGAACTATTTGAGCACCAGGTGGCAGGCTTATGCAGTTCAAGCAATGCTCCATCGACGCCCTTGGTGCTCCATAATGACGCCCCTCTGCTTTTCATCACACTTCCTGCTTTTCGATTGACAGTGATAGACTGCTCGATGTTGTGAGTATGCGCGTTTTGGACATGAGTGCAGTTTAGCGCTGTCAATCTGAAGGCAGGCAGGCTTAATGAAAAGCAGATTATGGAGCACCAGGGACCAAACCGCATAAGCTCGCTTTCTGGTACTCGAATACTTCATTTTTTTTCTGCAACGATACCATCGACAGACATATCAGCGCCATCAATCCCATTAGGCTATACGAATGGTAGGGCAGAGTTGATTCAGGGGACATTTTAACCCCTTCTACCCCGAGCCTGTTTTCACCTTCCTGCCCAGGCCATTTTTTGCTAATCTGACATGCGTCACTTTATGTGGTAATAACTTTGGAACGCTTATACTTATCCAGGCCATTCTGAGATTGTTTTCTCGTCACATATTTTGTTTCACGACAGTAGTAAATTTGTGGCAAAATATTTCATTTTTATTTATAAAAAAAAATACGAAATTTAGCAAAAATTTCGAAACATTAGCAAGTTTCCGAATTTCAATTTCTCTACTTTCAAAATAAATAGTAATACCTCCAAAAATAGTTATTATTTTACATTCCCCATATGTCTACTTTATGTTGGCATCATTTTATAAATATCATTTTACTTTTTTAGGACGTGAGAAAGCTTAGAAATTTAGAAGCCATTTTTAAAATTTTCATTTCCAAAACCATTTTTTAAGCACCAATTCAGATATAAAGTGATTTTGAGGGGCTTACGTAATTGAAACCACCCATAAATGACCCCATTTTAGAAACTACACCCCTCAAATTATTTAAAACTGACGTTGCAAACTTTGTTAACCCTTTAGGTGTTCTACAAGAATTAAAGGAAAATGGAGGCAAAATTTCATTTGTATGCAGATTTTTCATGTTAATCATTTTTTTCTTGCAACACAGCAAGGGTTAACAGCAAACTAAACCTCAATATACATTACTCTGATTCTGCAGTTTACAGAAATACCCCATATGTGGTGGTAAACAGCTCTATGGGCATGTGGCAGTGGTCAGAAGGAAAGGAGCGCCATACAGATTTTGGAGGCAGATTTTGCTAGAATGGTTTTTAGGCATCATTTTGTAATTGAGAGACCCTGACGTAACCCTAAAGTGGAAACCCTCAAAAAGTGACCCCATTTTGGAAACTACACCCTTCAAAGAATATATTAAAGGGGTGTACTGACCACTTTGACCCCTTAAGCGGTTTACGGAATTTGTGAAAATGAAAAGTTTCGTTTCTTCCAATAAAATGTTGCTTTAGCCCCAAAATTTTCATTTTCACAAGGGCTAACAGGAGAAAAGCACCCCATAATTTGTTCACCATTTGCTCCTGAATACGGCAACACCCCATATTTGGTGGGGAACTGCTGTGGGGGCACATGGCAAGACTCAGAACGGAAGGAGTGTTATACTTTTTGTGAGGCAAGGTGCCAAAAAAATGGCTGTTTTGGCAGATTTTTTTATTTTATTTTATTTTTTACAACGTTCACCTGAGGGGGAATATAATGTGATATTTTTATAGAGCAGGTTGTTACAGAGGTGGCGATACCCAATATGTCTAACATTTTTATTTTTGGTAAGTTTTACACATTAGATGCATTATTGAACAAAATAAAATCTTGTTTTTGTGCTGCCATTTTTTTTTTATTTTTCGGGCGATTGTCTTAGGTAGGGTCTCATTTTTTGCAGGACGGGATGACGGTTTGACTGGTACCATTTTGGGGTACATACGCTTTTTTGATCGCGTGGTATTACACTTTTTGTGAGGCAAGAAAAAAATGGCTGTTTTGGCATAGTTTTTAAAAAATTTTTTTTATAGCATTCACTTGGTGTGCCATCTCATGTAATATTTTTATAGAGGAGGTTATTACGGACGTAGTGATACCCAATATGTCTAACATTTATATTTTTGGTAAGTTGTACACATTAGATGCATTTTTGAACAACATAAAATCTTTTTTTTGTGCGATTGCCTTAATTAGGGTCTCATTTTTTGCGGGGCGAGATGGCAGCTTGATTGGTACTATTTTGGGGTAAATACGCCTTTTTGATCGCTTTTAGAAACATACAAACATAGAAGATTGACGGCAGAAAAAGACCACCTGGTCCATCTAGTCTGCCCTTTTATTATCCTTTTATTTAGGGATGAGCGAACCGAACCGTAACAAACCAGATTCGTTACGAACTTTCCCAAAAGTTCGGTTCGTCACCGAACCGAATTTTGATAAAGTTCGTAACGAATCTGGTTAAAATAATGGCGACGCCAAATATACGCATATTTATTGAGAATGTACGCTAATGCGTACGTATTCCGTTAAGTAGCGTACTTTTAACAACGCTACACTGTATGTTCGTTACTTGAGTAGGAATGTTCGCAGACACAGTATATTTGTACGCTAATGCGTACGTATTCCGTTAAGTAGCGTACTTTTAACAACGCTACACTGTATGTTCGTTACTTGAGTAGGAATGTTCGCAGACGCAGTGTATGAGTAAGCTAATGCGTACATATTCAGTTAAGTAACGTACCTTTGACAACGCTACACTGTATGTTCGTTACTTGAGTAGGAATGTTCGCATTAGCGTACGCAATAGTTTAAATTCTCAAATATGCGTATATTTTGCGTCACCGTTGTTGAAGTCACTTTCATTTTTTCTACTTTTTTCATTGTAATAGCAACTGCAAGTAAACGAAACTATACCCTATCAGACTCCCATTATTGTTGCAGCAATTATTCAGCCGTTATAGCAAGGTTCGTTTTAGGTTCGGTTCGTACGAATCCGAACTTCAAGAAAATTCGCCGTACCGAACCGAACTTTCAAAAGTTCGCTCAACCCTACTTTTATTGTTATCTTAGGATAGATACTTGTTTATCCCAGGCATGTTTAAATTCAGTTACTGTGGATGTATCAACCACCTCTGCTGGAAGTTTGTTCCAAGCTTCTACTACTCTTTCAGTGAAATAATATTTTCTAATGTTGTTCTTGATTTTTCCCCAACTAACCTCAGATTGTGCCCCCTTGTTCTTGTGTTCTGTTTCTTATTAATAACCCTTCCCTCCTGAACTTTATTCAGCCCTTTAACATATTTAAAGGTTTCAATCATGTCCCCCCTTTCTCTTCTTTCCTCTAGACTATACATATTAAGAACTCGGAGTCTTTCTTGATAAGTTCTATGCTTTAGACCTTCCACCATTTTTGTAGCTCTTCTTTGGACCCGTTCTATTTTAGCAATATCCTTTTGCATGTGAGGTCCCCAGAATTGAACACAGTATTCCAGATGTGGTCTCACTAGAGCTCTATACAGAGGGATCACAATCTCCCTCTTTCTGCTTGTTATACCTCTATCTATGCAGCCAAGCATACGATTTGCTTTCCCTACTGCCTGGCTGCATTGGTTACTCATTTTGAGGCTGTCAGAGATGACTACCCCCAAATCCTTCTCTTCTGAGGTCTTTGTTAGCACAGAACTGCCAATACGATACTCAGATAGAGGATTTCTTCTCCAGAAGTGCATTATTTTACATTTGGAAACATTGAACTGAAGTTTCCATTGTTTTGACCACTTATCTAATAAAGATAAATCATGACCAGTGTACTGTCGAGTCGTTTCTCCCCCTCCACTCGGTACCCCACCCCACTAAACCAATAAAGACATAACACTTAAGTGGATTTTATTGGCCACAGCAGCCATTTATTAATAACATAAATACAATAAATAACATAAATCACAACCAACCAAACCATGGCCTTAACCCACAAAGGCCTACCCTGAACCATAAACCACAACACGGGGAGGGTCCTTGGAGCCCCGAAAACCCGACGGAATATCTGCCCGGACTCTCTGGTTAACTTAATTAACTCAGCTTACCTCTAGCCGATAAACCGCCAGCTCAGAGGTAGATCCAGCAACCATGAGCCACAACTGTAGGCAGACCCCCCGCTGTTTCCAACTCCTAAATTCAATACCTGGGGAGTCCAGAGCCCCCTTAGGCTCCCTCCCCACCCGCCAGAGCCACCATATCCACCAACTCCAAGGACCCACCACCGCCCCGACTGCCATGACGAGCACGACTCCCCCGGCTGAACCAACCAACAAAACCACTTACACCACTAAGAGCCACTGCCACTCAAAAATTATAGGGAGGGTGGGTGGGAACTGCTGCACCTCTTCTTACTGACAAAATGGCCCCTCTTCCCGCCCTTGCTGCCCCTTATAAAACCTTAACTCCTCCCCTAACCGTCTACCTTCCCAACTCTTCCAATTAACCCCTTAGGTCCCAAATGTTCCACTCCCTCCAACCACCGGTCATGCCAGGCCTCCCCTAGGCTTCCAGCCCACGGTCCAGCCTGCCCTTTCTCCGTATTACCGACACCTCCTGGAACATCAACCCTATTACACATGTTATACAGAACAGGACCCAGAACAGATCCTTGTGGCACCCCACTTGTAGCCAGCCTCTCCTCAGAGTACACTCCATTAACAACAACCCTCTGGTATCTGTCCTTCAGCCAACTGCAGATCCACTGAACTATCCAGGGGTTAAGTCCAATTTTTGATAACTTCTCTATCAGGGGAACCGTATCGAAAGCTTTACTGAAATCCAGGTAGACGATATCCACAGCACCACCTTCATCCAGCATTTTAATTACATAGTCGAAGAAATCAATGAGATTAGTCTGTCATGATCGGCCCTCAGTAAAGCCATGCTGGTTTGGGTCCATCAAGTTGTTTGTTGTTAGATGGTCAATTATCTTCTTTTTTAGTAGAGTCTCCATCATTTTTACCACTACACTGTTTGGTACTGTTTTTTTTGTTTTTTTTTACTGCGTTCACCTGGCAGGGTGGATCATGTGATATTTTTATAGAGCCGGTTGATACGGATGCGGCGATACCTAATATGTCTACTTTTCTTTTTTTCCTCTTTTTTTTACAATTTTTTAAAATTTTATTTTGGGAAAAATAGCGCTTTTTTTTTTACTTGAAACTTTTATTTTATTTTATTTTTTTCACTTTTTTACAACACTTGTTTTTAACTTTTGGGGGTCTGATCCCCATTACAATGCATTACAATACTTCTGTATTGTAATGCATTGGCTGTAAGTGTATTACTCACAGTAATACACTTACAGCCTCCTGCCTGTGAGATCCAGGGGGCTGGATCTCACAGGCTTCCGTAGAAGGCAGCCGGATACCTAAGGAAGGCATCTGGCTGCCATCCAAGCCATTGAGTCCCCGTCACAGCAGCGCAGGGACCCGATGGACACCCCTTCCCGCACCAATGATCGCATGTGCCGCTGTCAGCGCTGACAGCGGCACATCGAGAGTTACTGCGCCGGCATCGGTGTTTTCACCGATGCCGGCGCATACAGCAGGGGTCCGGCTACTGGGCACAGCCGGACCCCAGCCACTGATCGGGCGGGCGCAGCTCCTGCACCACTACCACTGTACCACAACTGCGCCATATATGGCACTGGGCGGGAAGGGGTTAAAGCCAGCCCATAATTATAATCTTTTTTGTATTTACACTTATTAAAAAAATATATATTCTATCCCCTGATATTCCAGGAACAATGTTATTCAGTGCTATCAAACATACAAGAGAATGTAGTATCACTCCCCTCCCTCACAGTGCCTTGAGTAGTTATAGTACCCCCATAGTGCCCCTAATAATTATAATGTTTCCACAGTACCATCTGCTGTTTCTATGGAACAATCTTTCGGTGTCCTTCTCACTAGATGTTTCATGGTGGACACACATGCTCAGACATGCCATCTTTCTGGCCACCTCTGAAGCTGCAATTGTTCTACTGCAATTGTTTAGGTGGACAGTGAAAGGCTGTTCTGTTCAATAGAAACAGCAGCTGGCGCTATTCTAACATTATTTCTGGAATATCTGGAGATAGAAGCATTTTTTTTCAATAACCGCATCACACCCTCAACCTGTGCTAAATGAGCTTAGCTACTGCTTGGCCCATGCACATACATGGGAATAGTAGACAGGGGGACAGCCGAGGATGCGGTCATGCGGATAATCTCAAGTAAGTGGACCATTACTAAAAGTAGCTGAGTGCCCCTGGCCTATATTATAATCGAGAACTGCATGCACCGTTCTGCTTGTAAGGGGCCCCCTGCAGGTCTTAGCTGGTACTGCAGATGGGGTTTCCCTTATTACTGTTCAGGGTAGGCGTATGTAATAAACAGATGACAGACAGAGATAACGCAACTCACGTATTTACTACAAGGAGGCTCACAAGCATATTGGTTAACAGTCTCTAAAAAGAGAAACTACACAACACTGGCATTACCAAAGATCAGTTCTATCCTTCAACTGCCACCAACCATATCTACCATTAGGAGCTGTGACAGTTACAGGTTGAGGGCTGCTTTAGAAAGGACATGCCCCTGAGTTGTGATAGAGAGCTGCAGCAGAAAGGACACACCTATGAGCTGCCAGCCTGAAAATAAATCTAGCAGAGCAACTGGAGCATTGAATGGGAGAGCTTTGAATCCATGTGAGGTACAGGGCCTGATTCCAGCTTTGATAAAATTAGACACTATATAATGACTGTTTTTTATTTTTACATTAGTCATGGCTTTAATACCCTTTTACATGAGTCAAGAAAGCCAATAATGATCAGGAAAAAACTTTCCTAAGAATAATATTTCCCGATCATTGCCTGCTTGTTCACTGTATATACAACCCCAATTCCAAAAAAGTTGGAACGCTGTGTAAAATGAAAATGAAAAGAGAATGCAATGATTTGCAAATCTCATAGACCCATATTGTTTTCACAATAGATCACAGAATACATATCAGATGTTGAAAGTAAGACATTTTATCATTTCATGAAAAAAATGGCAGCAACGCATCTCAAAAAATTAGGAACAGGGCCATGTCTACCATTGTGTAGCATCCCCTCATCTTTTAAGAATAGCCTTTAAATGTCTGGGAAGAGACCAATTGCTGGAGTTGTAGGAGGGGAATTGTTACAGATCAGTGAGTATGGACCCATTGTGCCAACTAAATGGTTTGGCTTTGTTCTAAACTCCAAGGGCGTTATTCCGGTTCTCCCCTGGTATTCACCCTTTTACCCCCTTATACAGGGATTTGGAATTCACTGCAGGGGGCAACCAGGCCTCTACCTCTTGGGATAGTTCCAGCATAGTTGGCACAATGATGTAATTGAGATGCAGGCAACATCAGTTGTAAGCCCTAAGAGGCTTTTGTGAGTGTGTGTGGTGGGGGTGGGGGACACTGGAGCACTATGAAGTGCAGGGGATTATAGGTAATTGGTCACTATAGGGGCATTATGAGTACTGAGGGTATTATGGGGAATTAATAACTATTAGGAGCACTATGAGGGGGGTTATAATCACTGAGCCACTATAGGGACATTATATTATAAGAACTGGGGGCACTATGGGGGAATTATAAGTATTGGGCCACTATAGGAGACAATATAAGTACTGGGGGAATTATGAGGGGGAATTATAAGTACTGGGCCACTAAAGGAAACATTACAAGTACTGGGAGCACTATAGTTGATATTCTAAGTACTTGGGGCACAATGGCAGCATTATAACTATTAGGAGGACTATGGGAGAGGTTATAAGCAGTGGGTCACCATAGGGCGCATTATAAATACTGGGGGTACTATGGGGGATTATACCTGTAAGTACTTAGCCACTATAGGAGACATTATAAGTACTGGAGGCAGTGTGGAAACATTATAATTATTAGGGGCACTATGGGGGTACTATAACTACTCAAGGCACTGTGAGGGAGGGGAGTGATACTACATTCTCTTGTATGTTTGATAGCACTGAATATAATGTACATCCAAACATGTCTTTAGTGTATATAACTACTGTGTGGGGCACTAATGGCACTTAAAGCTATGTAGGGGCAAAAAAGGGACTGGGTAAGATTGTTTGTTGAGGCATGCAACACACACATTTTCAGGTAATATATGGGAGGCAGACACAGATCAGCCAGTATCCGTTTTGTATCCTCTGACGCTTTCTGTAGGCCAGTCTCCATGTTTGTCTCCATTGTATTACTTTCAGTGAAGCACTAAAAATAAAGATTTGTACTGTTGTTAATGGTGGGTGTCGTAGACTCCTCTTTTAACGGTTATTTATGTGTGTATAGCGTACGTGTGATAAAAGTATATTTATGAGTGTAGCCTTCGGAAATATGTGATGTGACGCCACATGTCTGCCATCCACCGTTGAGTAGGGAACCTGTTGTTAAAGTTTTGAACCCTACCCGTGGGTTTTGGAATGGGGTTTGTGCATACAGCAATAATTAGGGCAGTATGAATAATCTTCATTGTGATCATTTATCCTCATACAGTTTCATTGTTTATCAGCTTACCGAGGGAGATCTACTGCCGATAATGATTTTATATGCCACATAAAAGATGCAATCACCCAATGAACATACACCTTATTTAACCATGCAAACAAAGGATTTTATATCTACAACTGATGCATAAAAAACACATTTTTTTACACAAGTCTGTAAATGAACCTACTACCTGTTACAATAACTCACCACTAGTGGGTTCTTTCCTTAAGCCCATTAGACAGTGAAAAGTAAATTGTATTCAACTGCTAGCATTACCAGAGTTTAGAGAAAAGAGCAGTGATCACAAATGATAAATGCAATACAACCAATTTCATGTTTCATAAAAACAACTGTCTTGTAGCCTCTGGCTTTGTGTTTCAAGAAAGAATGACACAAGAAACATTTATTTCATTCCACACAATAATTCACCACACTCAAAGAGAGCACGGCAAGGGCAATACCATCTCCCAGCTGCTGATTACATCAACGCTTTGCAGCAAAAATTCAATTTTATGATGTTAATCTTAGGCTGCCACTCAGAAATTTTCTCTCAGGGATATGATTTTTCTCGGGATTTCATTTTAAGAATGATTTTCTTCTTCTGCAATCAATAAAGATATGTTTTCATCAAAAGACTCTATCTTGGCAAAATTCAATTCGCCATTTCAATCCCTTTTGGTGACACAATATTAATTAAAATGGTTTATGTTGAATCTAAAGGGGGGAAATTGGGTGGTGGAGCACACAATCACTTCATACGAGTACAGCTCTACAAGATCTCTTTAGTAGCACGCATGGACTGAGTGGCTTGTCGAGAGTCTTTCAGGCTCCATCCTGCACGCAGGACTGATGCCGACGATTTCCCAATCATCCTACAAGTTGTCTTTCTGCTGCAATAATTCCACTCATATCAGTAGTTGATTCACAATAGCTCCATCATCATCCATTGTGTCACATCAACGGACATCAATCTGCGGATCTTGTATACCAGGCTGCACAGGTGGCCAGCAAATACTGTAGAGCAGCTACCAACTGCGAAGTGTCTATTAAATAATACTTAAAAGGCTAAGCTAGTACATTTTATAGCTCACAATTAGTACTAAAGTATTAGAGTCACAGAAAAGTTGAAAGAAGTCATCCTGCTATTGCCAAATTATCAGCTATACCTTTTATGACCAAGGACAACATCTACATGGAGTTTGTATGTTCTCCCTGTGTTTGTGTGGGTTTCCTCTGGGTACTCTGATTTCCTCCCACACTCCAAAGAAATACTGATAGGGAACTTAGATTGTGAGCCCCATTGGGGACAGCAAAGGTTTATAATGCCTGGAAAGTGCTGCAGAATATGTCAGCGCTATATAAGTGCATAAAATAAATAAATAAAATAAATATCAGCCAAAGACAATAACTGACGTCACACAGAGACTTTAAAAGGGTTCTCCACCTTTGTTATATTGATACCCTATCCTCAGGATAGGCCATCAAAATCAGATAAGCAGGAGTCCAACTCCCAGCACCCCCACCGATCAGCTGTTCGAAGAGAACACACTGTTCGTATGAGCACTGTGTTCTCTGTCTAGCTGCTCACTGTCAACATTGCTGTGGCGAGCAGTAATTACAACTCAGTTGTCCTCAGCTCCTTCCTGTTCAAGTGGCCTAATTATTTGTGTTCTATTTTTTTCTTTATTTTATTCTTATAAAAAAGATACAAGACAATACTTCCTGTCTGTCTATATCAGTGCTCCAGACTAAAAAAAATACCTAGGAGCCATTGGCTCCTGAACTGAAAAATTTAGGAGCCAAATTAATTTTTTAGTCGCCAAATTCAAATACATATAATTATAATAAAAAAAAAAAAAAGACTTGGAGGAGCAGATGGAAAGTCTGGCCCATAATAGAACAGTCCTATCCTATTTTTTGGGGGGACAAGGTGACTAAAAAATGGCGAATTGTGCGGTTTTTATTTATTTTATTCTGTTACGTGTTCACCGCATAGGAGATTTTTTAAATATTTTAATAGACTTTTCGGACGTGCTGATATGTAAAATGTTTATTTATTGTTAATATATTTTATATGTAAAATTGGGAAAGGGGGTGATTAAGGGTCCTTTCAGACGGCCGTAGTATTGCGCATCCTCTCCGCAATACCACGGATGCCGCCCAGCGTGTGTTCCACAATTTGAGGAACACGCGGCCGGGCACCCCGTTCAAAAGAATAGGACATGTTCTGTAATTTCTTGCGGAGCCGCGGCAAGTTTGCATGCCGCCCACTGAAGTGAATTTGTCCGCATCTATTCTGCAAAATTGCGGCGCATTCACACGGTTGTGCTGTCCTGGGGTTTGTGCACACAGCAGCAGGGAGCTTACCATGGCAGCCAGGACTTTAGTAGCGTCCAGGTTGCCATGGTAACCGATCGGAGCCCCGCAATTACACTGCTGGGGCTCCAATCGAATCTACCACTGCCACCAATGAAGAGGGGGCTGGGGGGTCACCTGTGGCCACTGCGCCACCGATGAGACTAGTAACTGGGGAGGGGGAGGAGGGGAAGGGTGAACTGCGCCACCAATGATTATAAAGTACATTAAATCAAGTATAGGAGGCAGCGTTATAACATACCCAGCCTCAATAGCAGGGCGTACGATCCACAGCAATTAACCCCTCATGTGCCGCACTATGTACTTTTATTAAACATAGTTAACTTCATTGGTGGCGCAGTGCGCCCTCCCCCTACCCTCCTCTGCCCCTCTCATTAGTGACGCAGTGCGCCCTCCCCCTCCCCTCTCCTCTCCCATTGGTGGCAGATCGGAACCCCTGCTACCAACATGGAACATGGACCGCGCTAAAAAGTCTTGTCACCATTTGCAAATTCTGAGTCGCATTGGCAACCATTTTGGTCGCCATCTGGAGCCCTGTATATATCTGTGTATTTCTATCTATCAAAAAAGCCTTATATTAAAAAGTAAAAAAAAAAAATTAGTGTGTTTGTTTACATTTGATAAGTTCTTTTATGTCCTAAAGTGGTTTTTGTATTTAAACCTAGGTATCTTCTGAGGGTGATTGTGTTAAACTTCACACATCACCATTTAGAGAGATAAAGGGGTGGTTAGGTTGTGGATAGGATCCAAGGATATGAGAGTTTGGAAATAGTTATTAGCAATAGAGAGGGGATTTAGTAACATTATAACAGTTTATGTATCTAACTAAACAGAGAGTGCAATAATCTTAACAATGTTGCCAGTGTAGGACAATTGAACACTCTGTTGCTCAAAATAATATGAGAAGGGTGCTCAAATAAAAATAGCTTCTCTCTATTGGTAAATATAAAATAAATAATACATTAAAACTATAGAGATATCCTTATTATAAGTCATCAGTATTACAAAAGCAGACAACCCCTTTAAAGGAGTTGTCTAGCTAATTTATGTTGAAACCGGCACAGATCACATAAAAAAATAAGGGCTATTTACCTTACTTTTGTCTTGATGCACCTATTCCACCGCTTATAGGGTCCCCTGCTAGTCCCCTTCTTGCTCCCTCTCGACGTGCAATAAATATCACTCAGCCGACCACTGGCTGTGACTTGTCTCAGCCAGTAACTGACTTAGCATGCAAGTAGAGAGAGATCAGCACAGACCAGATAAGCATCAGTACTATAGTGGCAGGGATATTGTAAAGTAAGTGTACTTTATAGTTTTACATCATCTGAGCTTTTTTTTTTAAAAAAAATATTAAATATTCGCTCATCCCTCTTGATCATGCATGTACTAACGCTTGTCTAAAGACTAGAAAATTAGATTAAAACCTGGGCTTACTTACGGAGTAATTTGTAGATCTACAGTAGCTACTAAAAGCACAGTATAATAGACCTAATAACCTATCATAGTCCAGAGATGTTAGTATTATGCAAGTTGTTCATTTAAAGGGATTTTTCAACTATTAGATATTGATGACCTATCTTCCTGATAGGTCATCAATATCAGATCTGTGGGGGTCCAACAACCCCACCAATCAGCTGTTTGCACATATGTACACACGTTCAAGAACCACATCTTCTCCAATATACAATGCAAACAATTTATCAAATTATTCACAAAACAAAATTGCTAAAAATGTCACAAACAACACAAGACTGACAGAGAAGTAATAGTTGTGGATTAGACATGAGCAAATCAATTCATTAGAATCCAAATTTGTCCTAAATGTTTCCAAAAATTCTGTAAAGATTGAGAGAGAGAGAGAGAGAGAGAGAGAGAGATTTCCAGGCATTCAAAGTACAAGGTAGAATCTATTTGTACCCAAATCAAATTTCTTTATTGATTCAGAAGAATCAGACCCAAAATAAATTTTAAGAAATTCGCTCATCTCTAATGTGGACCATTGTTCTGTTGTAGAACATTCTGATAATCTAACACAACAGCAGATTTCCATGCAGTCCAATGTAAAAACCATAGAAAACACAAATCATTCAAATCAATTGTGTCAAACGTTGTTACACAAATCTACTATAAGTTTAGCATGTATATCTTAATATGCCTGGTAATAAAACAAGTAATCCTAAAATATAAAAAATAGACTGTGTAAAACAGCACATAAACATAAAACCTACAGAGAAACATCATAAAACATACAAATAAATCCTTGGATGAAAAGTAGTACACTATCAAAATGAAATATTTTCCAACATTCTAACTTATTCTAATTTATATATTGTTATTAGTATA
Source organism: Rhinella marina (assembly GCA_900303285.1). Lineage (NCBI taxonomy): Eukaryota > Metazoa > Chordata > Amphibia > Anura > Bufonidae > Rhinella > Rhinella marina. Next base: position 21,285 of record ONZH01000612.1, on the reverse strand, counting down.
ATATACACTTTTAAACTAAGTATACTGTAGTGTCTATACCTTTTGTGCAGTGTCAGTGTTCTGTTCTCATCGTCTGTGCTCACTGTAGTATTATGGATTTCCCAGAAGAAGAAAACCTGATGTTCAAGCTTGCGGTGTTTTGGGTTACGCTAGAATAAGAGCAGTCATGTTGTCAGGCTAAACATGAGCCACATCAGACACACAACAGAGACAAAGAGAATCCACCATTAACTCTTCATTTATGGTGGGGACTGTAGTCAGAATCCATAACAGTTATTTGCATTAGATTCAAAGTAACCATTAACAAGTCCTTCAGACCTCCTTACTAATCATTTCTGACCTCACTGTTCACCAGCAGAGGGTTCTGGATGCCCGAGGGTAACATAGCTGGATCTTCATGCTTTGAGGAGCTCTGAATGTGTCATCCCCTGTAAAGAGAGGATAATATTCATACTCATCCCAGTAATCCATACTTTAGGTCAAAAGAAAAAGGTGACCACCAGTTACAGCGATAAATACTCAAAAGTACTAAAGATATTACTACTTTTCTGCAGTTACTGTGATTCTCTACTAAATGAACTGTAGTTATTTTACTGATTTGTCGCTACTCTCAATCAAATATTAGGAAATTGCATTGTCTGCAATATCCTAATGTAAATATATTAATATACATTAGTAAAGGTTTGTAGAGTTGAGTGAAGTGAGCTTAGGATGCTTCATCCGAAGTCGTTCCATTCAAAACTTCTGAATAATACTGTATTGATATAACTAACTTCTGCTCATTAGAGCCCTGACATTCTAATACTGAGACGGACCTCCGTACAGTATTATTCTGAAGTTCTGAACAAAGCGATGAAGCATTCGAAGCTTGCTTCACTCAACACTACTTATAAGGCCAAAAAAAGACCGCTTTTTTGTTATGTTATGCAAAGTTAATGCAGGGAAAACAAAAAACCTCAATAAGGTAGATGCCAAATTTCTTCATTTTAGAAAAGAACATTCCTGCCCTCCTTCTGGTGATCAGAGTGATAACTTGGATGAACAAAGAAAAGTTGAGAAAGTAGAACAATGAAGTTGAGGGATAACTCACATTCCTTGAGCCTTCCCTGTTAAAGTAGCCCTGCTTAATCAGCCACAGTAGAAGGCCTCTGCAAAGAGTACCTCTCACTCTGGACTGGAGGACTTGTCCATACAATACACAGATGACTTCCTTAGGCCGGGTTAACATCAACGCTTTGCTTTCCCTTTCTCTGATTCGCCAGAAGAATAGAAAAAAGTATCCTTTATTTTGATCATCCGTTGTGCTAATGTTTCATGTTTTTTTCCCATCTAAAACAACAGATCTCTTATGGAACTGACAAAAACGGATGCAAAATGAGCACAACGTATGCTGAAAATAAAGGATTCATTTTTTAATTTTTCTGCTCTTCTGACCGATTAGAAGAATGGAAACATGATGCCACTGAGTCATGTTGTATTTGTCTTGTAGTGTTGCTTCAATCTATGTCTGTCAGTAGCAAAGAGACAGAACCTAATAGGCATGATACATTGTAACTAGTGTTCAGCAAATTGAAGGCAAACAAATTGACTTTGATTCGAATTTCAGGAAAAATTTTATTCACCATCAAGCTGAATTTCCTTGCACTTCGTGGTAATGAATTTATTTTTCCTGAAATGGTGGACAAAAAAAATATATACTCACCTCATCCATTTGCTTGTGGAGAGCCTGTCGCGGCCATCTTGATTGAAGAAAACGTGAGAAATCTTGCGTGTGGTGACATGTAGTGTCACCACATCAGTGCGCTGGCCAGGCACGGGGGTGTCATCAGTGATGATGTCATCGCGCCCAGCCAACATGATCACGTCACTGTGTAAGATTTCACGCTGTGTCTTCAATCAAGATGGCCACAACATCCTCTACACATGTAGATGGATAAGTTGAGTATTTATTATTTTTTATTTTTACCATGATTAACCACTGAAAGGCCCACATGGTAGCCTTAGATGATCGCTGCATCTGAGGGGTTCAATGACATCATTGCACCTGCTATATACAGTACAGACCAAAAGTTTGGACACACCTTCTCATTCAAAGAGTTTTCTGTATTTTCATGACTATGTAGACCCCAAACAAACCTCCAGGCTGTGTAAGGGCTATTTGACCAAGAAGGAGAGTGATGGGGTGCTACGCCAGATGACCTGGCCTCCACAGTCACCAGACCTGAACCCAATCGAGATGGTTTGGGGTGAGCTGGACCGCAGAGTGAAGGCTAAGCATCTCTGGGAACTCCAAAACTGTTGGAATACCATTTCAGGTGACTACCTCTTGAAGCTCATTAAGAGAATGCCAAGAGTGTGCAAAGCAGTAATCAAAGCAAAAGGTGGCTACTTTGAAGAACCTAGAATATAAGACATATTTAAAAGTTGTTTCACACTTTTTTGTTAAGTATATAATTCCACATGTGTTAATTCATAGTTTTGATGCCTTCAGTGTGAATCTACAATTTTCATAGTCATGAAAATATAGAAAACTCTTTGAATGAGAAGGTGTGTCCAAACTTTTGGTCTGTACTGTACAAAGAAATGAACTTCGTGACAAAGTAATTTGTCTCAAATTGAGTTTCTTTGTGATATTTGGCCAGGCACTGAAATCAAATTTTTCATAATTTTGCTCATCTCTAATTGTAATACAAAAAGATTACATTATATTATTTACTTATGAGGTTAATAGTGTAAAAAAAAAAAGAATAAAAAACAATGCCAGAATAACTGTTTGATTCAACCTCCCAAAAACAGAAATAAAACATAATCAAAAAGTTGAATGTAACCCAAAATAGGAACACTGAGAAATTTAAACTCTCACACAGCTACTGTACTTCCATAGGAAAATAAACATTTTATGGGCTTTGGCATGCGAGACATTGCAACAAATTGTTTTGCAAAAAAAAAGTATTTTTCTTGTGCAAATCCAGTAAAACATTAGCAAAAAAAGAAAAAAAACATAAAAACAAATCACCATAATTGTTATATCCCACAGAGTAAAGTTAAAAGATTGCCACACAGTGAGCACCTCAAAATAATTCCAAAAAGCAGTCATGAAAGTGAATGGGCATTACATAAACAGTGTACAACAGCCACCATAGGCTTCTTTCACACTAGCGTTTTTGCTGAATCCGGCAGGGTTCAGCAAAAAGGCTTCAGTTACTGATAATACAACCATCTGCATCCGTTATGAACGGATCCGGTTGTATTATCTTTAACATAGCCAAGATGGATCAGTCATTAGCTCCATTGAAAGACAATGGGGAACGGACCCATTTCTTTTGTGTCAGAGAAAACGGATTCATCCCCATTGACTTGCATTGTGGGTCATGACGGATCCGTTTTGCTCCTCATCTCAGGACAGAAAGCAAACCACAGGCTGCATTTGCTCTCCAGTGTCAGAACGGACCAGAATGCATTTTGGAGCATACCGTTCTCTTCAGTTACGTTTTTTTCCCATTGACAATGAATGGAGACAAAACGGAAGCATTTTTTTCGGTATTGAGACCCTATGATGAATCTCAATACCGGAAAATTTTAACGCTAATGTGAAAGTGGCCTTAGTTGTTTCTTTAGTGCTGACCACCTCTGTCCTCCACATTCAGATGAGACAGTGTAGGGAGGGGGCCCTTTCTAGAGGTAGGTGTGGTACGACATCTTTTAGATGTTTACGCCACATTCTATGAATATGCCATAAATGTTTGTGATGGGAATACTCTAAGGGACAATATGTAATGGCACATTAACTTTTTATATACCATTTGGAATAATCTGTGAGAATTTACTCAGTGGACACTGGTGTCTGTGAATGGCCCATCTGAGTACATTACTACACCTCATTAAAGTCCAACTGGATACATTTCTTTCAGGCTAGCATTATCCTTTTTGTTTGTATATATATTTACTTTACAGTGTCAACCTGAAGGAATGAGTGCACTGTAAACAGCCAGGCAGAAAGAAGTGGATTTACTGTAAACACGGCAGACATTATAAAAACTATCCTGTGTGTGTTTAAAGGCCAAGTTCTTACATAGAGGTCTTTTTCTGCAGCTTTATTCTGACTTGATCATGGTTTATGGTTAGAACATGTTTAATCCAGATTGACTTCTCCAATGAACAGCAATCTAGTTATCAGGATATGTAAATGTGGTAGATATATACACAGTGTATGGTGGCTGGTGGTTACCACTGGAGCCTTGCAGTGCTGGGGTCCTGATATATGATCATACTTTACATGGTATTATGACCATTTATCTTCATTAAGCTGTTTATGAGATTTAGTATCAGGGATTATCTATGTAGGTCTGCACATTAATATGCGACCAGTCGATACACAGTATTTTCACTGATCACTTTGAACCAAATTAAATATATGACATCCTTACAGACATTTAGAGATGAACAAAGTTTTAAAATATTTGGTTCGGCAACTTTGCTGAAGTTTGACAAGAAATTTGATTTAAGAAATAATGTGTCAAAAATCTCTATGTTAAAACCCCATTCCGCCTATATATCAATGGGAACGTTTTAGACAGACAGAAGTGAACCCTTCTAATGGACGTAAAAAAAACTATAATACACTACTGCAATATGGCTTTTTGGGTAAAAAAAAAGTCACTCACCTCATCCACTTGCTCACATAATCACTCTGGGTGCATGAATGAGGTGGATATATACTATGCAGTATGGTTAAACACGCACACGTTTTGAGTATATATATATATATATATATATATATATATATATATATATTTGTATACATACTGTACTTACATGCACAGACAGTGTGGACAGCTGCATAATGCTGACTGCCATCTCCTGGTGGGAAGTAAACATCTCCCATGTATAATTTCCATTTCACCAGCAGATGGCAGACAGCATTACATACATTACATAAAGAGTCAGAGGAGGCCAAGAATAGAGATGCATTGAAGGCACAAGTGGAGGTTGTGCAGGACACTTAGCTCATGTCTGTATACTCAATCGGGTTGTTTAAGTCTGGTGAAACCAATATGCTCACTGTGCTGCTTGCTGGCAAAACTTTATTAGACATAACCATATATACATGTATATATTGTATATACATTTTCTATACATTATTAATATACACTCACCGGCCACTTTATTAGGTACACCATGCTAGTAACGGGTTGGACCCCCTTTTGCCTTCAGAACTGCCTCAATTCTTCGTGGCATAGATTCAACAAGGTGCTGGAAGCATTCCTCAGAGATTTTGGTCCATATTGACATGATGGCATCACACAGTTGCCGCAGATTTGTCGGCTGCACATCCATGATGCGAATCTCCCGTTCCACCACATCCCAAAGATGCTCTATTGGATTGAGATCTGGTGACTGTGGAGGCCATTTGAGTACAGTGAACTCATTGTCATGTTCAAGAAACCAGTCTGAGATGATTCCAGCTTTATGACATGGCGCATTATCCTGCTGAAAGTAGCCATCAGATGTTGGGTACATTGTGGTCATAAAGGGATGGACATGGTCAGCAACAATACTCAGGTAGGCTGTGGCGTTGCAACGATGCTCAATTGGTACCAAGGGGCCCAAAGAGTGCCAAGAAAATATTCCCCACACCATGACACCACCACCACCAGCTTGAACCGTTGATACAAGGCAGGATGGATCCATGCTTTCATGTTGTTGACGCCAAATTCTGACCCTACCATCCGAATGTCGCAGCAGAAATCGAGACTCATCAGACCAGGCAACGTTTTTCCAATCTTCTACTGTCCAATTTCGATGAGCTTGTGCAAATTGTAGCCTCAGTTTCCTGTTCTTAGCTGAAAGGAGTGGCACCCGGTGTGGTCTTCTGCTGCTGTAGCCCATCTGCCTCAAAGTTCGACGTACTGTGCGTTCAGAGATGCTCTTCTGCCTACCTTGGTTGTAACGGGTGGCAATTTGAGTCACTGTTGCCTTTCTATCAGCTCGAACCAGTCTGCCCATTCTCCTCTGACCTCTGGCATCAACAAGGCATTTCCGCCCACAGAACTGCCGCTCACTGGATGTTTTTTCTTTTTCGGACCATTCTCTGTAAACCCTAGAGATGGTTGTGCGTGAAAATCCCAGTAGATCAGCAGTTTCTGAAATACTCAGACCAGCCCTTCTGGCACCAACAACCATGCCACGTTCAAAGGCACTCAAATCACCTTTCTTCCCCATACTGATGCTCGGTTTGAACTGCAGGAGATTGTCTTGACCATGTCTACATGCCTAAATGCACTGAGTTGCCGCCATGTGATTGGCTGATTAGAAATTAAGTGTTAATGAGCAGTTGGACAGGTGTACCTAATAAAGTGGCCGGTGAGTGTATTCCTCACAAAACCTGAGATACATATAAATATTCTTTCAGGCCACTCTTGTAGCATGACTTCATGTGCGCCCAAATTATGTTCTGAACAGTTTACATAAAGAATGTTAAAGGGGTTTTCTGAGATGTTAATACTGATGACCTATCTTCAGGATAGGTCATCAGTATCTGATTGGTGGGGGTCTGACACCTGGAACCCCCTGCCGAATAGCTGCTCGAGAAGGAAGCGGCACTTGCAGTAGTACCACAAGCTTCGCTCAGCTTTTCCTAGGCCAGTGACGACATGTTCATCTGTCACGTGGCCTAGGGGCAGCTCAGCCCCATAGAAGTGAATGAGGCTGAGCATGATACCAAGCACACCACTGTACAATGTATGATACTGTGCTTGGTAAGCTCTGAGAAGGCCTTGGTGCTCACAAAAGCAGCTGTGCCTTCTGAAACAGCTTATTGGTGGGAGTCCTGTGTGTCGGACCCCCCACCATTCAGATGCTGATGACCTATACTGAGGATAGGTCATCGGAAAACCTGTTACGCTATATTCACATAATGTGTTTTGCCTGTGTTGGAGCTATACGTCACAAGGACTCCCAGTGTATACCTCCACTGGTAGGCGGCAACTTTTCCCATTGTAAAGGTATACTGTGAAATATGTTGACAATACAATCCCCTTTCCCCTGCCTAGATGTCATGCTAGGCACTGGCTGGAGTAAGTCCAAACTGCAGTGCTACTGTCCCCCTTACATGCACCTGATCCCATTCTCACCTTCTACAGTCGCCCCACTCAGCATGAGGAGAATCGTCTGAAGTCACACATCAGAACATCCTGTCTGTACCTCCATGCACATAGCAATGCCATTTGGAGAACTCTGGGGAACTCTGCTTGTTATCTTGTAAGATGTGTAATCTGCGCGTCATCCTGGAATCCTTATGTGGCAGGGATACATGACCGATTAATTCTGTGCATGTTCCCCTTACCTTCTCTCTATACATGGCAACACATTGTTAACTCAGAACATCTCTCAATCTCTCACAGGCCCTTACAATCTCATACCTGGGGAGGCTCCAATGAATGATACATGAATGGATTCCAGTGATGTAATTGTCCATATACCATATGGACAGTTAACAATTGGGACTCCAATGGCAGAAGATTTGGAGTTGTGGTATTGATACTATCATGGTAAGTTTTTTCCACTTATGTAGGGCCTGCTTCTTGTGCAGATGGCACTGCCCTTTTCAACTGAGCAGTATAGGCCAGGATAGAGGGGATAGGAAGAAGCCATCATGTTGGCACTCTGTCACTGGAAGGTCCATTGCTAACAGTCCACATATATAGTGTATTCGGAAAGTCTTCAGACCCTTTCACTTTTTTTTACATTTTGTGCTAAAATAAAAAAGTTCTATTTTTTCCCCATCAATCTGATATACCTCATAATGAGTGAAACAGAAAACAGAATGTTTGAAATCTTTGCTAATTTATTGAAAAGGTAATACTAAAATCTTGCATTGACATAAGTATTCAGACCATTTATTCAATACTTATTCAAAGCACCTTTGGTAGTGATTACTTCTTCAGTTATGATGCTACAAGGTTTGCACATCTGAATTTGTGATTTTCTGCCATTCTTCGATCTTCTCAAGCTCTGACAGGCTGGAATGGGGACCGTCGGTGGACATTTTTAGGTCTCTCCAGAGATGTTCAATTGGGCTCAAGTCAGGGCTCTGGCTGGGCCACTCAAGGACATGCTTAAGGTCATTGTCTTGTTGGAAGGTGAACCTTGGGAACAGTCTGAGATCCAGATCACTCTGGATCAGTTTCTCATTAAGAAAATATCTGTACTTTGCTCCATTCAGCTTTCCCTCAAACCTGACCAGTCTATTTGTCCCAGCTGCTGACAAACACCTCCAGAGCATGATGCTGGCACCACCATGCATCACTGTGGGGATGTTATTGGGCAGGTTATGAGTAGTGCCTGGTTTCCACCAGACATGGCACTTAGTATTGAGGCCAAAAAGTTCAATCTTCCTTTCAGAGATCTCAAAGAGAAGTGACCCAGACAGCTCTCATTCATTTGTCCCTGCTATACAGGGATGGATTGGGAACTTAAAGTGGCCCTGGAAAAAATACTAAAAGTGGCCCTGTTTTATAGTTGGGTACAAATTGATGGAAAGCAGGGCCCGCAATACCATATTGTGGCACATTATACCACCCCAACAGAGCTAAATACCACAGTCCATCACAAAATACTGCCAGAAGCCCAAAATACATACCCAAAAACTTCTACTGGCCAATCGTGAGGAGGGCTCAGGTGGCCCCCTGGGCATCGGCCCACCAGGAAATTTCCCGGTAAGGTCTCTGGCCAATCCGCCCTTGCTGCTATATCTCTCACTCTATAGACAGTGTTGAAGAGAGGTGACATTACATACTCTAGTGCTATTTGTTTGAGGAATTACTGAGGTTGTGTTTGAGGGACTATTTTCTATGAGGACAAGGAAGAAGTTAACAAAAACTGACTGAAATGTACACGTGGGAGATACAGCTGATTGGTGACCAGTGACCACATGTGATGAGCTGCTTACCAACCACAGAAAGTCAAGTCCTCCAGATATTGTGAGTAAAAAAGACAAAAAAATGAAATGAAAATACTCTGGAAAGCGGAATGTTTTGCATTGATATAGTTAAAATAATAGTGTGCATTACTCCAGGTATAAATATATATTTTTAATTCAGGAAATAACCCCTTTAAACACTACAATTAGTTGCTAAAACCATGCTTGACAGATGTCAGCGCACTGAGAAATGAAGCAACATTAACTCAGATTACCTCAACCCCGGCATGTCAGGCAGTGAGAATTTATTGTATTATCTTATGTATCATTCGGTAAAATATTGAGGATGCAACGCTACATTTCATGTCAGAGGAGCCATTATTTTCTAAAGATAAACTACATACTTGTAACACCTTCACACGCACTTCCAAATATTTGGAAATTTGGCGGATTAAATCATTCTTCTGATTAGAGCAGGTGTCATATAACAAATTAGCAAAGGACAAACAGAATGAGCGATGTCCTGCATGCTTGTATTTAGGTACTACTGAAGCGCTATTTATTTATGGCACATTTTGATAGGTTAGAGTGGCACAACCAGTAAATAACTTCCAGAGATTACACTAAACTAAGCGTAGCTGTCATAGTGAAATATGGCAGTGCCTCAGGACGGGCAAGGCTGAAGTCATAAAATAGCCATAAAATTTAGAGGTAGAGGAACATTAGGAAATTGGACATAATACTGATTAGCTGACTTATTTAAATATGTCTCCTTCAAATAATTACTGGATTGATGGGTCAGGCTCTCAGCGAGGTTAAGAGGTAGAGAACTGAAACAAGGCTGAGCAGAATTTTGTAAAGTTCTTTTTTTAACATATTTAACCACTTCAAGACCAGGCCTAATTTTGCAAATCTGACATGTGTCACTTTATGTGGTAATAACTTTGGAACGCTTTTACTTATCCAAGCGATTCAGAGATTGTTTTCTCATGACACATTGTACTTCATGTTAATGGTAAATTTGAGTCAATATGTTTTACCTTTATTTATAAAAAATCAAAATTTACTGAAAATTTTGAAAAAAAAAAACACAATTTTTTAAATATTCATTTCTCTGCTTTTAAGTTGCATAAGGATATCTAATAAAATTGTTATTAATGAACATTCACCATATGTCCACTTTATGTTGGCATAATTTTGGAAATGTAATTTTATTTTTTTAGGACGTTAGAAGGCTTCAAATTTTAGATGTAATTTTTAAGATTTTCATGAAAATTTCCAATAGTTAAAGGGGTTGTCCGGGTTCAGAGAAGAACCCGGACATACCTGCAATTTCACCCAGGCAGCCTGCCTGAAGAGGACATCGGAGCATCTCATGCTCCGATGCCCCCCCCTTGCCCTGCGCTAGATCGCGCAGGGCAAGGTCTCTTTTGTTTATAAATACTCGCTGCCGGGCGGGTACTTCCGCCCGGCAGCGAGTTCGGTGACGTCACCGGCCTTAGTGGGCCGGCTTTAGCGCTGCCCTAGCCGTTTTACTGGCTAGGGCAGCGCTAAAGCCCGTCCATCAGCGCCGATGACGTCACCGGCTCACTGCCGGGCGGAAGCCTCTGCCCGGCAGGGACCGGTACGTCACCGGAACCTGGCTAAATTCCTTTGCCCTGCGCTAATTAGCGCAGGGCAAAGGAGGGCATCGGAGCATAGGATGCTCCGATGCCCTCTTCAGGCGGGCTGCCTGGGTGAAATTGCAGGTATGTCCGGGTTCTTCTCTGAACCCGGACAACCCCTTTAATTTTATAGGACCTTTGCAGTTCTAAAGTGACTTTGAGGGGCTTAAATAATAGAAACCTCCCATAAATGAACATATTTTAGAAACTACAGCCCCCAATGTAATCCAAACTGATTTTTACAAAGTTTGTAAACCCTTTAGATTTCCCACAAGAATTAAAACAGAAGGAAGGTGAAATTTAAAATATATATATATTTTTTCGCAGATTTTCAATTTTTAATTCATTTTTCCCATAAGATAGGAAGGGTAAACAGCAAATCAAACCTGAATATTTATTTTCCTGATTCTGAAGTTTGCAAAAACACCCAATATGTAGTTGTAAACTGCTCTGTGACCGGCAGTAATGAGAGGGAGATAGTACAAGCATTTGTGATGGCTTTGACAGCTTGTCAGAGTGATCAAAAGTCTGGAGGCCAGGAAAAAAGGTCTCAGGTTAAAGCTCCATGTTCTTGGCTGTCAGGAGGCAGCTGAGTCATGGTGCTTCTATGTACAGGTGCTGCACACAGGGGGCAAAGCTCAAGGACGTTTATAGTCAATGGGCAGAGTGATGGCAGAAGTACATCCATTCAGTATAAAAATGTGACAATCATTTGCAATTGAAGTTGTCAGTTTTTCCACTGCCTTGTCTCTATGTTGAATTTTTGAACAATATGCATATGGAGAGTATGTTATGATAAAATATAATTTAATAATGGCTGTCCCCTATAAAGGTTTTAGGTGCTATACTTGAAATATTTATTTTGCTACTTTAATTGTTATACAATAAGAGTTCTTAGGATAGGTTATCAATACAGTAAATCAGACAACCCCTTTAAAGGAGTTCTTTGGGTTAAATTAAAGGGGTTATCCAATCCTATAAAATGTCCCCCTATATTCCGGGCCCCTCACATTTAATATACTTACCTGGCTCCCCACTCCCTGCGCCGCTCCTGGTCCCTGCACCGCCGCTGCTTCTCCCCATACGCAGATGAAAACTTACAGTGTCGGGGGAGCAGCCAATGGCAGGCGGGGACAGTGACGAGTCTACCTAGCGTCACAGTTTGTGTATACCTGTCAATTTGTAATGAACTGTATTTTTCCGACTATAAGATGCATTACCCCCGTCCCCCCAAAGTGGGGAAAAGTGGCAGTGCATCTTATGGTCTGAACGCTTATAACTTCTTCCATCAGGGGCGTAGCTATCAGGGAAGCAGGGGAAGCCACTGCTTCGGGGCCCAAGGGCAGAAGGGGCCCGGGAGCAGTAGCAGCATACAGTATACAGAAGCCTGCCGATATCTTTCTTACAAGCTCCTGTGCCGCGGAGCTTCAGACGCCCCCTCTTCACTCCAGCAGAGCAGGACCTGGCTTACCAGCTTTAGACACGCCCCCTCTACACAGGACGTGCTGCTGGAGGAGGAAAGAGATGGCAGGGCTGGAGAAAAAGTGTGTGGAGAGGCAGAAAGTGGGTGAGTGAGTCTGCTGTGTGGGACAGGAGGGAGAATGTCAGGGAAGTCTTCAAACTGCTGCTGGGTGTTGTAGAGTACCAGCAGCTTCATGCTATTCAGTTGTTTTACTGCCCCCCCCCCCCATATCCTGTCCTTCTCTTATCTCATCCTCATGGAGCCCATTCTGTCTCCTATCCTCCCTCATTTATCCAGAGCTCCTGTTCCACCTTCCTATCTCCTATTGCTGCCCTGCACAGACCTCCAGCCTCTACTTGTAGTATGAATCCCCCTCAGAGCCCCTTTCACCTACTTGCTGTGTCCACCCCTCCTCTCCATCCAGCGCCCCTGGCCCGTCTCACACCTCTGCCTCTCATTATGGTGGTGTCCTTCTAATGGCTTAGGATCATGTGACTGTGCCCCCCACCCCGTACTGTGCTCCATTATAACCTGCGTTGTGCCCTCTTACCATACCCTTTACAGTGCTCTTAGTCATTCCCTGTACTGTGCCCTATTATACCCTTTTATTCGGTCACTGTATGGAGGTTTTATTTAGTGTATGGCGGTGTTAGCCAGTCCCTGTATGACAGTGCTATCCGGTGACTGTATGACGGTGTTATCCAGTCACTATATGGAGATATCCGGTGACTGTATGGTGGTATTATGCAGTCATTGTATGGAAGTATCCGGTGACTGTATGGTAGTATTAAGCAGTCACTGTATGGAGATATCCGGTGACTGAATGGTGGTATTAAGCAGTCACTGTATGGAAGTATCCGGTGACTGTATGGTGGTATTGAGCAGTCACTGTATGGAGGTATCCAGTGACTGTATGTTGGTGTTATGCAATCACTTTATGGCGGTGTTTTCCAGTGACTGTATGGTGGTGTTATCCAGTCACTGTATGGAGATATCCGGTGACTGTATGGTGGTGTAATCCAGTCACTGTATGGAGATATCCGGTACCTGTATGGTGGTATTATGCAGTCACTGTACGGTGACTGTATGGTGGTGTTATCCAGTCACTGTATGGAGATATTCGGTGACTGTATGGTGGTATTATGCAGTGACTGTATGGAGGTATCCGGTGACTGTATAGTGGTGTTATGCAATCACTTTATGGCAGTGTTTTCCAGTGACTGTATGGTGGTGTTATCCCATTACTGTATGGTGGTTTTATCCAATCACTGTATGGAAGTATCCAGTCACTGTATGATGGTGTTGTCCAATAACTGTATGGCAATAACTGTATCCCCTTTCCTGCCCACTCCACCTTTTTTAGACCTGGCATGAGTGGGGAAAAGTTGCAGGTTGCGGCGCAAAGGACCTGTGTGCCAAAATCTTTGTCAGAAATAATTTCTGTTTTAATAAATCACCCCCTAATTGTCTTATGATTCCAGGGTAGAGCTAATATCTTTATAGTATATACAGTAGATCCTGGTATATTACACTGTGCCCTGTATTTCCCAATAAATAAATGATCCTTGGGAAACACAGTCCTCACCCCTGACCACCAGAACCAGGTTGTGCTCTGTCAGAACATGGCGGGCTCCCCTCTCTGCTCCGCTGTGTACTGGTGCTTATTCTGGCACTAAGGCTGGGTTCACATCACATTTTTCCCATCTGTTTAATGTATACAAAAAATGTATACATTAGGAGATGCCTCAGACTGATCCATACAGTGGCGTCCGTTCACCATACAGTTCCATTGTAAAACAACATATACGTTAACATATGCATTTTTGTACTGGACTCTGCAGGATGCAAAAACGTGGTGTGCTGCATATTTGTATATGGTACCTTTTTTATCAATATCAAACAGATAGGAAAAACGTGATGTGAACACACTGTTACATATGAACAAATGCGATGCCAGGAGGGTCATGGGGGGGGGGGGGGCGCACAAAAATTTGCTGTGGGGCCCAGTCAGTTCTAGCTACACCACTGGCTTCCATTATGGAAGTGGTTATTAGCATGCTGGAGGCGTGGGGAGCAGTAAGAGACCAGCTGGATCTACTCATCCTCCCTGGTCTTCTTTCACGGCCCCGCTCAGCACTCTGTCCTGACTGCGTACAGCATCAGGATGTAGTGCACGTAGGCATGCATATGACCTGACGTTGTGACGCAGGTCACAGTGCATCGCGGGCCTGAAGAAGACTTAGGAGGTTGGGTGGTTCTGTACAGTGACAGCGTTGTCCAGAACAGGAGAGGTAAGTTTATTTATTTTAATGTCTGATCTGAGGTCTGATGGGGGGGTCCGATCTGAGGCTTACGGAAGGGTCTGATCTGAGGTCTGATGGGGGTCTGAGCTGAGGCTGATGGGGGTCTTATCTGAAGTTAACGGTGGTCTAAGCTGAGGCTGATGAAAGGGTCCGATCTGAGGTCTGATGGGGGTCTAGGCTGAGGCTAATAGGGGTCTAAGCTGAGGCTAATGGGGATCTGATCTGAGGCTGATGGGGGTTGGGGGGTCAGATCTCAGGCCGATGAAGCTTGGGGGTCTGATTTTGGGGTCTTATCTGAGGTCTGATGAAGAATGGGGATCTGATTTGGGTGTCTAATGTGAGGTCTGATGAAGAATGGGGATCTGATTTGGGGGTCTGATCTGAGGTCTACTGAAAAATATTTTTATTTCCCTCCTCTAAATTCTAGGTGTGTCTTATAGTCCATTGCATCTTATAGTCACAATATATCACAATACCGATCACTTGATCTTATTGGCTGCAGAAGAGGTTCCGTCACATCCATGGCTGGAGAATCTCAGAGAGCATCATCAGCATTCTCTTTTGCTTAGGTGGTCTTCCGTAATTCCTGAAATCCATCCTCAAGCACTGACATTTGCACTCTGTCCTTTGCTATCGTTACTCTGGACAGAGCGCATGCGCCAAAGCTTGGGGATGGATTTTGGGAATCCCTAAAGATCGCCTATGCAAATTAGGATACTGATTGTGATCAAGCCTTATCAGTGGAATACTCTTCATTACAAATAGAGATGAGCGAATCATCCAAAATTCGCTTCGCCGAATGTTCATCAAATTTTTTTAGAAGATTCATACCTAATACGAAGCTATTCGGTCGAAGCTGCGTACAAATCATTCGTTATAAATCATTCGTTATTCTGTCGTGTTCTGCAAACATTCCCGTACTAATAATGAACATACAGTTGTTAAAGGTATGCTACTCATGAGAACCCGTACGCATGAGCGTACAAATTGCGTGCAAATCCTCAGCGTACTATTGTCTAGCGATTGCGTAATATGCAGGCACGCACGACGCTAGGCCGTAGCATGCACTCCTCAGAGGCAGAGCGAAGTTTGCAAAATGGCATCCAGGTGATCCTCAGCATTTAGCTCTGGAGAGCTGAAATACATGATCTGGCTGATGGACCGGCAGGATTACGATGGCACACACCAACACCCGAACCAGGAGAAGAAGGAGATGATCCGAGGCTTGCGCCATCGTTTCGACACTTTGCGGACCCCAGGCCCGATCCAGCGGAAATGGTCCGATTTGAAGTTTAAGTGCCCAGAGCGGCTTAATGAGATCCGCGCAGAGATACGGCAGGGTGAGTAACAAAATATTTGAAAAGTAAAAACATGTTAAAAAATTAGTGTACTGTATTGTATATATACCAGTGCCAATAACGAAAACCGTATAGAAGGACAACGTGGGCGTGCGCAGTGCGCTGCAGCAATTTTCTTTCATGCTAGGCCACGCCTCTAACTCCATCCAAACAAGTGAAGGTATTGTAAGATACGTGCCCCTTCCCAGTAATTTGCCTTAGGCTACTTTCACATATGTGGTGATGATCCTGCAGGCTGTTCTGCAGTATTTGTCTTGTCAATTCCCGGCGTTATTGCCGAATAGCGGCCGGATCAGCGCCGTCCCCCATTATTGTTAATGGGGCTGGCCGTTCTCCTGTTTGTGTCATGCAAATGCACTAGTGTGAAAGAAAGTACCCTTAGATATATGCCCCTTCATAGTTAGAGCTACCTCCTCCTACACAGAGACTCACAGACGTGCCCATGCTGCAGCTAATGTGAGTGGGCGATATTAAAAGTATTCCCACCGTGTTAACGATATTAAGAAATT
This sequence comes from Rhinella marina, assembly GCA_900303285.1. Taxonomy (NCBI): domain Eukaryota; kingdom Metazoa; phylum Chordata; class Amphibia; order Anura; family Bufonidae; genus Rhinella; species Rhinella marina. Next base: position 5,069 of record ONZH01000612.1, on the reverse strand, counting down.
TATTGCGATAATGATATATCTTGCGATAAATACCCATTTAGAAGAAAAAAAGTGGATATGGCCCTCCTCTCACCTATAATATCTTCGTAGTACAGTGTTAGTATTAAAAACGGTCATTCTAACAATTGTGTACGGATCTATGTTGCAGAGCAACGTCAACTACGGCGTCACCACGGTCACCGCCAGCGTCATGCCTGGACGGCCCCTATAGTATCTTCAGCTTCTAGTAAGTGTAAACATATTCAATTTATTTTTAATCCAGGCTACGTGGGAGTTAGAGATGAGCAAATCATTAAAAATTTTATTCGCCGAACATTCATCAAACTTTTCATAAGATTCATATATTCGATGAATATATTCGTTAAATTTGCGTACAAAATATACGTTATTATGTGGCGTTTAGCGAACATTTGCGCACTATTAACGAACGTTCAGTTTTAAAAGGTACGCAAATTCTTTGAACACGTACGTATGAGCGTACAAATTGCGTACAAATCCTCAGCGTACTACAGTCATGGCCAAAAGTTTTGAGAATGATACAAATATTAATTTTTACAAAGTCTACTGCTTCAGTTTTTATAATGGCAATTTGCATATACTCCAGAATGTTATAAACAGTGATCAGCTTAACAGCAATTACTTGCAAAGTCAATATTTGCCTAGAAAATGAACTTTATCCCCCAAAACACATTTCAACATCATTGCAGCCCTGCCTTAAAAGGACCAGCTAACATCGTTTCAGTGATTGCTCCATTAACACAGGTGTGGGTGTTGATGAGGACAGGGCTGGAGATCAATCTGTCATGATTAAGTAAGAACTGGACACCACTGGACACTTTAAAAGGAGGCTGGTGCTTGGCATCATTGTTTCTCTTCTGTTAACCATGGTTATCTCTAAAGAAACACGTGCAGTCATCATTGCACTGCACAAAAATGGCCTAACAGGGAAGAGTATCGCAGCTAGAAAGATTGCACCTCAGTCAACAATCTATCGCATCATCAAGAACTTCAAGGAGAGAGGTTCCATTGTTGCCAAAAAGGCTCCAGGGCGCCCAAGAAAGACCAGCAAGCGCCGTCTCTTAAAAGTGTTTCAGCTGCGGGATCGGGCTACCAGCAGTGCAGAGCTTGCTCAGGAATGGCAGCAGGCAGGTGTGAGTGCATCTGCACGCACTGTGAGGCGGAGACTCTTGGAGCAAGGCCTGGCCTCAAGGAGGGCAGCAAAGAAGCCACTTCTCTCCAGAAAAAACATCAGGGACAGACTGATATTCTGCAAAAGGTACAGGGAGTGGACTGCTGAGGACTGGGGTAAAGTCATTTTCTCTGATGAATCCCCTTTTCGATTGTTTAGGACATCTGGAAAACAGCTTATTCGGAGAAGACGAGGTGAGCGCTACCACCAGTCTTGTCTCATGCCAACTGTAAAGCATCCTGAAACCATTCATGTGTGGGGTTGCTTCTCAGCCAAGGGAATCGGCTCTCTCACAGTCTTGCCTAAAAACACAGCCATGAATAAAGAATGGTACCAGAATGTCCTCCGAGAGCAACTTCTCCCAACCGTCCAAGAGGAGTTTGGCGATCAACAATGCCTTTTCCAGCATGATGGAGCACCTTGCCATAAAGCAAAGGTGATAACTAAATGGCTTAGGGAACAAAACATAGAGATTTTGGGTCCATGGCCTGGAAACTCCCCAGATCTTAATCCCATTGAGAACTTGTGGTCAGTCATCAAGAGACGGGTGGACAAACAAAAACCTACAAATTCTGACAAAATGCAAGCATTGATTGTGCAAGAATGGACTGCTATCAGTCAGGATTTGGTCCAGAAGTTGATTGAGAGCATTCCAGGGAGAATTGCAGAGGTCCTGAAGAAGAAGGGTCAACACTGCAAATATTGACTTGCTGCATTAACTCATTCTGTCAATATAAGCTTTTGTTACTCATAATATGATTGCAATTATATTTCTGTATGTGATAAAAACATCTGACAAACACATATAATATTTGTGTCATTCTCAAAACTTTTGGCCATGACTGTATTGTCTAGCGATTACGTAATACGCAGGCATGCATGACGAGAGGCCGCGGCGTGCACTCCTCAGAGGCAGAGCAAATTTTTGAAAATGGCATCCAGGCGATCCTCATCATTTAGCTCTGCAGAGCTGAAATACATGATCCGGCTAATGGACCGGCAGGATTACGATGGCACACACCGCCACCCGAACCAGCATAAAAAGGAGGTAATCCAGCAGGTGATCCGAGGCTTGCACCATTGTTTCGACACTGTGCAGATCCCGGGCCAGATCCAGCGGAAATGGTCCGATCTGAAGTTTAAATGCCCAGAGCTGCTTAAAGAGATATGCACAGAGATATGGCAGGGTGAGTAACAAAATATTTGAAAAGTAAAAACATGTTAAAAAATTAGTGTACTGTATTGTATATATACCAGCAGTGAGTGCCAATAATGAAAAAAGTATAGAAGGACAATGTGGGTGTGCATAGTGCGCTGCAGTAATTTTCTTTCATGCTAGATCACGCCTCTAACTCGAACCAAACAAGTGAAGGTATTCTCAGACACGTGCCCCTTCACAGTAATTTGCCTTAAGCTACTTTCACATATGTGGTGGTGATCCTGCAGGCTGTTCTGTAGTATTTGTCCTGCCAATTCCAGGCGTTCTTGCCGAATAGCGGCCGGATCAGTGCCGTCTCCCATTATTGTTAATGGTGCTGGCCGTTCTCCCGTTTGTGTCAGGCATATCCACTAGTGTGGGTAAAGTACTCTTAGATATATGCCCCTTCATAGTTAGCGCTTCCTCCTCCTACAGACAGACTCACAGGCATGCTCATGCTGCAGCTAATGTGAGTTGGCGATATCAAAAGTATTCACACCGCACCGTGTTAACGATATTAAGAAATTTACTGGATGATAACTATATCTATCGCGATAAATACCTATTTAGAAGAAAAAAATGGATATGATATGGCCCCCCTCTCATCCATAATATCTTCATAGTAGTATACAGTGTTAGTATTAAAAAGAGTGATCATAACAATTGTGTACGGATTTATGTTGCAGAGCACCGTGAACAACGGCGTCACCGTCAAGGCCAGACGGCCCCTACAGTACCTGCAGCTTCTAGTAAGTGTAAACATATTTAATTTATTTTAAATCCAAGCTACGTGGGAGTGCAGCTGCAGTGATATAAGAGCACAATTGGTTAGGAATGGGATCATATACGTTTTTTTCCTCTCAGTTATATATCCTACAGTGCAGTGAAAAATTGAGTGGTTTTGCGGTGCAATAGCCGCCATCTAAAGACTACGTTTTTCCTCTCAGTCATATATACTACAGTACAGTGAAAAATTGAGTGGTTTGCGGTGCAATAGCCGCCGTCTAAAGACTACGTTTTTCCTCTCAGTCATATATACTACAGTGCAGTGCGAAATTGTGTCATGTGCTGCACACTAGCCGGAGTGTAGAAAATATACGTTTTTCCTCTCAGTTATATATTATACAGTGCAGTGAAAAATTCTGTTGTGTTCTGCACACTAGCCGGAGTGTAGAAAATATACGTTTTTCTTCTCAGTTATATATCATACATTGCAGTGAAAAATTGAGTGGTTTGCGGTACAATAGCCGCCGTCTAAAAACTACTTTTTTTCTCTCAGTTATATATCATACAGTGCAGTGAACATACAAAATGTTGAACCCAAGGGCTAAGGGTCGAGGACGAGGACGTGGGCGTTCAAGTAGTGTAGAGGGCAGAGGCCATGGTCCTGGGCAGGTTGACACAGTACATGTTGATGAGGGAGCAGTTGAACGCCGCAGAGTTGCGCTCCCTAGCTTCATCTCGCAACTTACTGGTTCACGTGGTACTCCACTATTGAAACCACAACAGTGTGAACAGGTGATGACGTGGATGGCGGACAATGTGTTCAGTAATTTATCCACCACCCAGTCTTCCACGCAGTCCACCCACGCTAGCCAAGGGAGTAGACCTCTGGCTCCTCCAGCTCAACCTCCTTCCCCCCAGCCTGCCCCCCCCCACGGAAAGTATGGATTCAGATCAGGCATAGTCACAGGAACTCTTTTCAGGACCCTACCCAGAGACACAAACCACTGCTCAACAGCAACCTGAGCAGTTGCTCTGTCCCGATGCGCAAAATTTAGAACTTTCACAGTCTGTGGGTGATGAGAGTGTGGACTTAGTGCAAGTAGTGCGTGAAGAGGTGTCGGATGAAAATGATGATGAGACACGGTTGTCAGACAGTGACAGTGTTGTCAAGGCAGTAAGTCCGAGGGGGGAGCAGAGTGAGGAATCGGAGGAAGAGCTGGTGGATGATGAGGTGACTGACCCGAGCTGGGTTGGTAATCCAACTCAAGACAGTGCTTCTGAGGGGGAGGCAAGTGCAGCACCAGAACAGGTTGGAAGAGGCAGTGGTGTGGCCAGAGGGAAAAGCAGGACCAGAGCAGGTAGATCAGCAACAAGTCAAGCTCCCGTGCCGAGGCCTAGATGTTCGCAAGTCTGGAGGTTTTTTAAAGAAAGTGAGGATGACCGACAGACTGTGGTGTGCAACCTGTGCCACACCAGGATCAGCAGGGGAGCCACCACTACCAGCCTAACCACTACCAGTATGCGCAGGCATATGAGTGCTAAACACCCAACTCAGTGGAACCAAGGCCGTTCACCTCCTGCGGGTCACACCACTGCCCCTTCCCCTGTGTCACATTCTGGCTCGGCGAGTCAACCCTCTGCCCAGAACCCCGGTACGAGCGCCTCCCGCCCTACAACCACCCCTTCAACTCCACGATCCTCCACAACCTCCACCAATGTGTCCCAGCGCAGCGTTCAGCTGTCTTTGCAGCAGACATTTGAGCGCAAGCACAAATACAATTCCAGCCACCCACATGCAGAAGCCCTAAACGTCCACATCTCCAAATTGTTGAGCCTGGAGATGCTGCCCTATAGATTGTTAGAGACTGAGGATATCGGCAACCTGATGGCGGTGGCTGTCCCTCGGTACTTGGTCCCCAGCCGCCACTATTTTTCCCGATGTGCCGTCCCAAGCCC